>JASDQU010586403.1:9144-26463 GCA_032191745.1 Picea mariana | reverse complement strand
TTTTTTTTCTCCAGGAATACATCTTTTTTTTTCCTGTTCACTACATATATCATGAATTGGCATGATCAGGAAGGTGGAACCTATAAGAGTGAGGCTGCCAACACACGGTGTTAGAAAAACAGGAGAGACAATTTCTTCTCCAGGAATCCATCTATTCTTTTATGTTCAATACATAATATTAGAGTGGGCTAATTTGGGAGCAATTTTTACTTTCAAGTTATTTTTTTAGTTATGTTTGTCATACAGTTTTGAATTTTTTAACAATTTAGAAATTTGATCTATTTTTTAAACATTTAAATCGATTTAAAATAGAACAAAACCTCTAAAATACAGTTTTGAAATGTATGGAATTTTTATCCATACCAAACTCAAGCTACCCCTAAAAATCTAAAAATCTGACCAAGTTATTTTTTAGTTATGTTTGCCATACAGTTTTGAATTTTCTATCAATTTAAAAATTTGATCAATTTTTTAAATATTTAAATCCATTTAAAATAAAACAAAACCTTTAAAATACAGTTTTGAAATACATGTAATTTTAATCTATACAAGCTATCCCTAAAAATCTGACAAAATAGCTATCCCTAAAGATCTGACAAAATTTAAAACTGTTTTTTCGACTGAAAAAAGAAAAATTACTCCTTAATTAGTCCCTAGTTAGATTACTCGTATCATAAACAGGCCATTACATATATACGATGGACACACCATCAACGCATAACGATATCAAGTGCAGAGACAAATGGGCCGTAGACATCCTTATCGTTGCGGGTCAATCAAACTGCAAAGTCAACAGTTAAATTTTTCCATCCAGATAAGCTCCGGCGCCACCAGTGACCACACACTTTCATGAATTAAAGTCAACAATTAGATTTTCTCCATCGAGATAAGAGATAATCTCAGGCGCCCACAACACACTTCTTGAAAAATTTAATAGACGGTCGAACCAACATTCAACAACGATATGCAAGATTTGAATAGTCTTAAGACATAAATGATATTAATCACTTGATAGAAAGTCCCAATAAGAAATAGTAAGTAAATGGAGTAGCTCTTTTCAGTTTCGGTCTCGCGACTATCTATCAATCCCACAAAATCCACCGTTCATTACTGGGGTCTCTCAGAGGAGGAACTCCATAGCCTTAAACTTTCCATCCCTTTCTCTTTTATCAATCTGAATGAGGGATTCAAGTATCTGGGTTTCCATTTGAAGATGAGCGCCTCCTCGCCGGAAGACTGGAGATGACTAGTGGATATCTTTGAGCGCAAAATTGGATTTTGGTGCAACATTTGGCTTTCACTGGGCGGCCGCTTGATATTGGTAAAATCTATACTGGAGAGCTTAGCTGTATTTTGGATGACATTGGAGCGCATTCCTAAGAAGATTCTTGATATTCTTAGAAGGCTTTCTTTCCATTTCCTGTGGTGTGGTCTTGATCGAAAGCCTCATCTACATCTTTGTAGTTGGCAATTTCTGGCAAGGCCCATGAGGGCAGGGGGTTGGGGGTTAAAGAATCTCACCCTCTTCAACGAGGCTCTCCTTGCTAATTCTTTCTGGCGGGCTGTCTCCCACGACAGCATTTGGCACCGTATCGTATTGGGTAAGTATCTGGGCCAAAAACCACTTCTTAACTGGATTAGAATGTCATCCTTCAATTTAAACCGTGCTTCACAGTTCTGGAAAGGATTGGTTGCCTCTTCGCCAGTCATTCTCCATTGGCTCAGATGGAAGCCAGGAGTGGGCAGTGCAATCCTTCTCGGCAGGGACCGAATTCTTGGGCTGGAGGACAGGTCGCTGCTCTCTCCCTTGCTGGTATCGAGGCTCCATTCATTGAATATATCGTCCCTAGCTCACGTGAGGGCCCCGACTGGAGTGATCCACTTCCCGAGTAACTGGATGGGGAGCGCTGATCTTGCTCTTAGCGGGCCGATGGCCATCGAATGGGAGTTTTTCACCTCGGCACTCAGAAGTGCGGGCATCTCATTGACCGCTGACCCTGATGTGTTAATTTGGGCTGGGGGGGATGCCACCGGCCGCATCACTGTCAAGAACATTCATTCTGCTCTCCTTCATCAGCAAAACGTTGGCCCAGATTCTTCCTGGACGTTCCAGATCTGGAACTGGAAAGTTCCACTCAAGCTGAAACTATTTGTCTGGTTGGCTGGTAAGGATCGTATCCTCACCTGGGATGCTCTTCGTCGGCGTGGCTGGAGTGGCCCGAGAATTTGCCTGCTTTGCCGTTTAAATTCCGAGGACACCTCACATCTGCTGGTCCAATGCCCATTTACCACAGAGCTCTGGAATCTTTTGTTGAAACACTACGCTCTCCCTTTCAAGTGGAGCGGCGTTTCCATTGCCGACTGTTTCTCCACTTGGATAGCACAAAGATCGGCCCCTCTGTCTCTGGCAGTATTTGCGTGTTGGCATCTCTGGATCGAGAGAAATTTTGCAGTATTTGATGATCGGCCTCCTTCTGTTAGGCGTGTATTTCACAAAATTCTGGCAGCCTTCTGCTGGCAGCCACCATCGATCAAGACCTTCTCTCCTAAAGCGTGCACACTAGAGGTGGCGACTGGACATACACTAATCTGTTTTGATGGTGCTGCTCAACTGGATGGCCGGGTTTGCGGGGCTGGAGGCATCTTCAAACATCACCCGACGAGGGTCACCAAGTGGTTCCTAAACTGTGGAGAGGGCACAAATACAAAGGCTATGTGGGCGATCAACCATCTTCTCATACTTGGTGATTCTCGAGTGATCATTGATTGGATAACGCAAAAATGCAACCTTCACTCAATTCATATTGAAGGCTGGTTGCAGCTCACGAGGAACCTTTCTGCCCACTTCGCCGACATCAATTTCAAACACATTCCTCGTTCTCTCAACAGGGAGGCTGATGCGCTCTCAAAGAGAGCACTATATGGGGTGGTGGGAAGACTTTCGGTCTTCCACAGCGATAATGGGATAGACAGTCCCATATCCTCCATAAATGTCTTTGAAAGAAGAAGGTTGTAGCCATTTAGCTGATGAATTGGATCCAGTTACTTATTTTAGTTAAATCTATTTGAGTAGAGATGTACTCTCTCCCCGTGAGCGATAGGGTAATTCCTCCTATATTGATTGAGTCCCTGTATTGGAGCGGTTCTTTGATGACAAACAACTTACAGTGCTGGCAGATGTAAAAGAATTTATACTTTTATAAATTTGAGGAATTTTTTATTGAAAAAAAAAAGTAAATAGAGTAGTGTATATGTTATAAGTTTTTCACCTACCACAATTATTTTATAGTATTTAAATAAAGTTTTTAGTATATAAATGGATATATTAAAAAAAAAATACTTAAAATATGTAATTTTAATCTTTAAAATATGTAAATTTTTAAATTTTTTGATAAGATTTTAAATAAAATTGATCTTAAAAAGTACATATAAAAAAATAAAAACTTAAAATGTTTAAACTAAATCATAAATAAATATTTCAATCAATTTATTTAATAATAATATGATAATCATTTTTATTATTAACATTAATTATATTTATATTAATTAATTTAAATTTTAATGATAATGTTATCATATTTTAATAATATTAATTTTATATTTCATATTTTAATAATATTAATTTTATATTTCATATTTTAATAATAATAATTTTATATTTCAATAATATATTATAAAAAATTTATATTAATATTAACTTTTAATAATCATATATATATTGATGGTGATCTTGGAATGTTTCATTCAATGTTTTTTTTAGCATAAAAATCTAATTTTAAAGAAATTTAAATAATCTTTTATTTTCTTAAATTTAAATAGATCAATTGATCTTAGTGAATACTAATCATCATTATCATTAAAAAAACATTAAATTAAAAAATGAAATTAAAATTTACTTTCATTTAAATTAGAGTGTAATATGAATATAATAAAGATAGTAATTACCCCGTGTACACCTATTGATCATGGGCACATTTAATAGGTTTTTAGTGCTTAATCAGTTTTGTATGGACAAGATTAAATATTGATGGAATATTCTTAGCAGTCCCAATAGATCAATGGTTGTGATTTCAACCACTAACTTCCTCACTATTATAAAGACATTAGTTTACATGTTTATTTTTTAACTTTTACTTAATCATATTTAAAATTTACTATGGTGGCTAGTTGATTGCCACATATAAGTGATTAGCATTCTTTCAGCTTTCACCAGCCACAACGACAGGCTGCTTTTGGTAGACATCCCCATGTATCTGATCACCTTCGGAAGTTCGTTCTAGCGAATGTGTGTTTGCAATCCCCTCAGAAGGACGTGCTTTCCTCTGCCCGAGATGCTGAGCGTGAGCAGCCTGATGGGCAAGGAAATCATGGCCGGGGACGACCCGAAAACCTAATTACAACGTGTGTGTTTTGCAAGCCGTCCTTTGGACGTTCACCAACCACGAATTTATGGCTATGCTAGTGAATATTACTCATTAACAAGAATATGATTTATATTTTTAATAATTTGCTTATTATTAATTTGAAAGTGTGTTAGGGCAACATGGTTTTGTGTATTGGTAATTCAAGTTTCTATTTCAAGAGTGAGTTGACTGGTGGTTGATTCATCCTGATACATTTTGTACTTTAGCATGATCATTTTAGTTTTTCCCTTCAAGAAATTATATTCTTTTTTCTCTAATTTTTTAATAAATCATTTTTTTTCTCAATCCATTATAAAAAATTATTGCAATCTAAGTACTTATTATAAGGTCCAACCTCTTCTTGACATGCAATTTAATCTTTATATGATATTTTCCTCATTGAAAATAACATAACAACTTATATCTTATTATTAAAATAAAATATATTATTTATTATCCACACATAACCAATACTTCCAACTAGTTAATGATATTCAATGAATGGGATACTATTTTGTACTATTTTCTACATTATATTTTCCTATAACATAAAATAATACAAAATTTACATATCATACAACTACTCATAGAAAATAACATAACATAACATGCAGCTTATGTCTTGACACTAAAAATAAAATATATTAAGTTATAATCTGATGGCTACACATTGAAGATGATGGTATATTTTTAGTCGTCCTCCGAAATCAATGAGCCAGATTTATTATTGATAACTTTCTTGCATTTATGAATGCATCAATTAACCTGTTTACTTTTTAACATTTAACATCATATGATTGCCAGATTTATTATTGATAACTTTCTTGCATTTATGAATGCATCAATTAACCTGTTTACTTTTTAACATTTAACATCATATGATTGCCACGTTTAAATAATTAACCTTTGAGACTACCATGTTTAGTAATTTAGCAAGCACTCCTTCAACTTCATTCTTGAAAATTACATGTATTAGACAAGCCACGTTTCCATGCTATCACGGATTTAATCAACTATCCACACATTTACTCTACCTCAAAACCAACCGCAAATTAACAACTCTGCTAATTATCTTTATCCACATAACCAATACTTCCAACTAGTTAATGATCTTCAATGATCAGGGTACTATTTGGTACTATTTTCTATTTTATATTTTTTTATAACATGAAAATAATACAAAATTTACATATCATACTCATACAACTACTCATAGAAAATAACATGTAGCTTATGTCTTAATACTAAAATAAAATATTTTATTTATTACCTATAACACTCATAACCAATACTTCCAACTAATTAATGATATTCAATGATGACTGGATATTATTTTTTACATTATAACATGAAAAATAATACAAAATTTACATATCATACAACCACTCATAGAAAATCAAGGAAAATACATAAATATACAACCACTCATAGAAAATCAAGGAAAATACATAAATATACAACCACTCACAAGGAAAATAACGTTAAGGAAGCATATAGTCATACTCAATGCATAGCACTAGTATCATAATAACTCATGCCAATCGTATCATAGCACGTGTCACACCAACGTAGCAACACTATTAAGTGCTATTCTCCACACAAGTTCACATCCATGTTTGACAATTTTTATCGTTATTAACCAAATGTTGGTTCACGATTGCACCTCTAATGCTGACTCACGAAAGGCAACTTCACGAAGGTAAGGCGGTTCACGTATTAACAATATGAGGGAGGAACACTTCATTTGGACTTTTCATCTACCTTTGCGATAGGAAAGAAATTTCTTCCCCCATCCTCTAGAAGCCCATGAGATGCACCGACCTATCCTTTCATAGGCTAAGGGGCCCATTTTTTTTTACTAGAGAGTTAACGTACATAAAGAAAAATTTATTTTTTATTCATCTCTCCTTCCTCCATTGATATCACCACCCCATCATAATCTATCACCTTTTTTTCTACCCTTTTACCATTCACTTTCTTTTCTTCTCCTTTTTATCTACTTTAATTTCTTAGTGCACCCCCATCATAATCTATCACTTTTTTTTTAACCCTTTTACCGTTCACATTCTTTTCTTCACCTTCTTATCTACTTTAATTTCTAAGTGTTATTGTTTTCTTCCTCTTTCTATTGAATACTTATTTGTTTCACGTACTTGTTACGTGAGTTTCATTTTCTTAATCAATATCTTAAGACATTCATTTATAAAGGGGTTAAAAAATGTGAAAAATAAAATTAATATATTTTAGGTATTCAAGAGAGGGATGTGGTGTATTAGGGGGTTTATAAATATTGAGGCTATGAAAAGGGGTATCTAATAAAAATAAGGTTTTTTTTTTTATATTGGAAAGATGTATTGCGAGAGAGGGTCAACAAAAAGATTTAGGGAGGTTTTTATCAATATCTAATGAAATTAAGGGTATTTTTTAATATTCCACAAATGCACATGCTATGTCACAAATTCACTAAGTGAAGACCCCATATTACTTGCTTGAAGCCTCCCTTTACATAAATGCACTCTTTTTTTCACTCTTTTCTTCTCATGACCCTATATTCTAACATGCAACCTATACACATACCAAAGCATGCTCATAAAGGAGAACTAAAAGGAAAATTCATTGCTTAATTGCTTTATTTAAGCCCTCTATTTTTTGTTTTTTTATCCTTCATTTTAGAGAGAGTATAAAGTTTACTTTTCAAGTGTATAAGAATATTTGAATTCTTATTCCACATATACATATGTATATGAGGTGGATTGATATCTTTAATACTTATCAAGATGGAGATGAATATTTTATCATGCATATATGGGAAGGTAGAAAGTGAAGTTTTTCACCTCTTGATAAGTGAATTGGAAGAACAATGAGAAAATGCATGGGAAGTGAGAAGGTAAAATATTTTAAACATTAGAGAAGCTATAAGAAAGGATAGGATAAAATCAACTTAAATTTTAATTCAGGGTGGTGGATTTAAAACCCCAAGCTCTCAAGATCTACTAATAAGAAAGCTCACCTATGTAATTTTTAAAACTCTTAGAGGAAATGCAATTATTGAAAGCGACTTGTTTTCATTGGTGGTTGATTTTAAATTGGCTTTACAAGCTATTCACAAGTTTAAAAGATTGTTTTCATGGTTACTTGGGTTGTTACACACTAGTGATGCTAGTTGTTGCTTTGATTTACATTAGCTAGTTGTTGATTATATAAGTGTATTTGGAGGCAATATTGCACCATATGGACATAATAATAGTCAAGAACTAATTCTAGTAGTAATTTTGTCCCTTCTAATCTCTCTCTCCTAGTTGGGCTATATAATTGAATAAATTCATGAGAACACCCCCTTGGTTACAAAATTTTAGTGACAATGTGTAAACAAATTTAATTTCCTAGTATATGTTCATCTCAATTCATGCTCATGTAGTGTTTCTATTTAGATCAAAGAAGTCAACTTTCAATCTAACCACCCTTTGAGTAGTTTTCCCATCCTTCAAACATGATTTTGTAGCCCTACTTCAAACAAATAATTATGAGACAATTCTCTAGTCCTTTGTTTAATGCCAACACTCTCCCATACTAATGATCATCTTGTCAAGATCTAGTGGTTCAAATTTCTTAAAAAATGGATCCCATTTGTGAAAATTCTAATATTGGCCTCATTGAATTTTGTTTTTGTTTGTGATATGACAAATGTCATAATTTTTATGACACTTAGATGAGACACATATAAATTTTTGCCTAGATTTTACCCTCTTCATATATCGACTATCTTAATTGAATTCAAAAATTGCTTTTTGAAGTAATTTATGCCTCGTTATGCCAAATGCAGAGAAAATGATCTGGATTGGATCATTATATTATTTGTCATATATCTCGGTTATTTCAGAGTGCAAATATCGGAGGAATCGTCATACAAAGTCATTTTAATGGTAGGTCCCAATTTGAAAAATTAGCATTTGAAACCTTCGAGAGCCATTTTAAGGCATCAAAAAACATTTTTGGGGACAAAAATTTCTCAGATTTAGCTCAAATCCATTGACACTATTCTGTATATTGAGACCTTTCCAACGATGCAAAAAAATCTTCAATTGGATATCGTATGCAAAATTTATTCCTCCCACAAGTTGACTTACAATGTTGACCTACCATGGTACAAGTGGATTTCTTGTCAATGTCCATTATTGATGCATATGGGGCTAGCCACATATGAACTTTCAAGAAGATTCTAGAAGGTCCAAAACCTTATCACAATTGAGGGTTGAGGAAGTTAAAACCTTGCCCCTAGATGGCTATCAGTCTATGTTAAATATTGGGTTGTTAGGAAGAGAAGGGGTTCCATTCTTTAAGATTGTATTTGTTCCATAGTTGAGCAGAGAACTTAGGAGTGGTATTTTGAGAGCATAACAGAGGAGGATAAATTTTGTAGAATCCATACAAGCCATAATGTCAAAGGTAACTCCACAAAGAGTGCATCTTTCTGTGTAGTTTCATTTGAATAAAAGAGAGCAAAGATACCCTTGATTTGTCTTTTGGTGCCCATGCTGAAGTTTTTTTAAGGCTTGGGAGTTTTTTTAGCCCCGCTATGACATTGTGTTGAAGCCTCATATTCTTCTCAATCTTATTTCAAGCTATTTACCCACAGGGCTCCCATACTTTTGTGTTCATGTTGTAACTACATTGCATGCTTACTGCTTGTGCTTTTGAGCCTAATGTTGACTTGAACTTGCTATTGCTCACCCATTTTCTTATGCATTGTCATCAATTGGTAGCCTTTCAATCTTTTCCTTTGCAGTTTGACACGTGTACCCTAGGAGGAAACATTCCCCCAAATGTCCATATACCACACACGATTCCTTTCATTGAGAATAGGTATGTTCCTTGCTCTTGGAAATAGTTTTCTTGCTCACGACACTCATTTCCTCTATGTATTTTAGCATTATTTTATTCCTTTTTAGGATTTTCAATATGAAAAAGACAAAAAATCAAATAATAAAAAAAGAGTGCATGAATGAGTCTTCTTTTCAGTTATTAGTAGGAATCGAGTTTCCTTTGAACAATGCACAAATTTTTGAGTTTGGTCTCAACAAATTTGGATTTAGTATGGCTTTAAGAAACTGAATCAGTTGCAAATAATTTTTACTCCTCTGGTTGGTTATTCTTCCAATCAATATGGAGAATCTGTTGTTTCCTCCCACGTCACAGACTTATGTCGATGTTTATTTTTAGTCCATGCTGCCTAAGTCACTTCATTGTGTTGTTTTCTTGTTCAGAGGAAGTTTTAGCCTATGTTGGCCATTCCACATAATTCTTGATTTTGCAAGTAGGCCTTCACGTATGTCAAGTACTTCTCATAACCAGAAGTATATTTTTCCTATACTCGTGTTGGAATCGAAGGTCCCCATTGACTTCCTATTAGAGAGTCAAATCTTATTGACCACGACACATTACTTTGAGATTTTGAACTATAGTCACACCCTAGCCTTATTTACATTATTGATAGGTGTCCTTGTGCTCAACAGATGGCATTTCATCATTGGTCACTAACTAAGTGGTTTCCCTTATGTTTTATGGAAAGAACATTATTTTCACATTCAGATTCGTGCAATACCTTGGATTCCATTTGTCCCCATTGGTGGTTTCCTCACCTTTGTTGACAATATTCATTATTGGATTTTATTCATAGGGCCTATTTCATGCGGTACTTACATTTGGTGAACACGAGAGACGTACTTCATGGTGGGTCCTTTCAATATTTTCATTTGAGTTCTTCCAAATCTTTGGCCTTCTACTACTCATGTTGGATGATGGGGGATGCCTTAATTCCATCCTTTCAACAGATCTCTTCCTATTGACTTCGACACATCTTGCTCTAGGATAGAGATCGAGAATCATTATTAGTACCTTAGGGATTGCAATCATCAGTGGCAAGTTCCCTTGCTATTGACAATGGGAATACATCAATGTCCCTTGATCAATAGATTCTACGAAGTGTTTGACATCAAATACTCTATTCACTCTTGTTAGATTGTACTGGGTACCTTGACACCCATTATCATTATCGGTGGATTGTCTCACATTTATTAACAATATACATCAATGATCGGTAATCAAACAATGTCTAACTATGTTTGAATTCAACATATCTATTCACATAGTGTAGACCTCGAGAATGTAGTAGCATCACCTTTTTTATGCTTCTTCTCAAGTTGTGTTTATACAATACCACTCTTCTGACATCACTACTTGTGACAGATCAATTATTCAACTCCTTTCTCTAGATATCCTTCACTGATTTTGAGACATAGATCTACTATGTATCTCTTTCATGACTATGATCTCATTTTGACATGGATCCATTATGCATTTTTTTCATGCCATGTTCATTGCTTTTCTATATATACATTCTTCATGGATTCACAGTGTATTTGATTTGTCAGCCATGCTTATCATCACACCCAAGCATGGGCATGCACGCCTCCATAATAGAGTATTCTGACGTGTTTCTTTCATTGAATTCTTTTCATAGATTGGATTTTAACGACCTTCACCCTGGCTTACTGCTTCTTCATTTTGAGTACTTATAATGTATTTCAACCATTAGTTTCTCTTCTAACCTCACGCATTAAGGGGCATATATTATAACATTAATTTCCACCACTGAAGCACTAATGATCTCATTAGCCTAGTCCATATCCTACTTGCAAAACCCTTTTCCCCATACCTCCTTTGGATATTCTAAAAAACACTTTTTCGGAACTTGTATGCACCCTAACATTTATGCAGCACATGTAAACATAGGTTGCTCAAAGTAAATTCGTGTACATGTCATTACATTCTCAAAAAAAATATTTTTGTGTAATTGCAATTTGAGTTACAGGTTTGGTTAGTTATCTAACTCTATTTACCCACACCCAACCATTTTTAACTAACTAAATATGACTTAAATAGAGAATGAATCCAAGGAGAAAGGTAATGAATGAATGCATATCAAAGAAAACTAATGTTGGTTGATCTCGACCATGTCCGAAAGCCCATAAATATCCCTTTCTTTTTGGTTCTCAAACCTGGAAACCCTTGTTTCCAATCATCCTTGAACACTACTTTATCTAACTAGGAGCCTTCTTAGGTTCTCTCCGAGTTTGCAATATACTAAATCTAGATCTGCAAATATACTCAGAGAATAACAATAATAATCACCAAAACCATTCACTATAGCAATTAACACAAGAGATAGAGGAAACCCTTGAGGTAGGGTAACACCACACATTAATCATTAAGGAAGGATAATACTCCTCAAGCAATACTTGCTTGTACATTCAAATTATACTTCACCATCCCAATTGCATTTCTTACACTTCTTTATATAGCATTCTCTATCTCTTAGGAACATTCTAGAGAAGGTATCTTCTAGAAAACCCATTTATTATATCCAACTACCAAAGTGGGCCTTATATAATAACATGGTGGACCTAGTCCACCTTACATTGAATGGCCTCCACTAATAATATCTAACCCCATTCCCATTGGGTACCTCCCATATTACCACCCATATTACCGCCCTAGGTATATTACATTCCACCCCCCTTAAGCATGTTTCATCCCTGAAACATGAAAAGATATNCAACTACTGCCTTTCCACATTGTTCTACATCTTTCCTATGTTGCCATGGGATTGGTTTTCGAGCTTGATGTCGTCTTGTATTGTTGGTATGCCTCCATACACTTCTTGATTAGTTTCCTTGCTGGTGCCCTATATACATGTGTTGATGCTCACGCCCTTGCCTGAATGACTATTTTTTCTCTATATGTTGTGGATGGCGATATACCACAACTATAGGAATATGTTCTTTTGTCTTCAAATATGTAACACATTGAGCCTTTGAGTCAATGACCACCTTAGCTTCTTTATTGTTTTTTTCCTGTGGCTTTGCTTCATGTGCTTCTATAGACTCTGCCTCTGATTCAACTTTGGACTCTGCAATAAATTCTGTGTTGGCTGCTGTGGGCCCTTATTTCTTACTAAGAGATACATCCTGCATTGTAATTTTCTTTCTTGTACCACAAATTCAAAAACTTCTTTTGCACATTAATATTAATGATACCCACTAATTTTATCCAAGGATATCCCAAAACAATATGCACTTCATCTATATCCACAGCATAAAAATCTAAATGCAACATGTATTTATCCATGGTAATCTTCAGATGTTTAAAAATTTTGCACATTTTCTCCTTCAACCTATGTGTTTTGAATATTCTTTGTCGTAATTTGCAATCTATTAACCAACTGAACATTCATAAAATTTTGTTGGCAACTAGGGTTAACAAAAACAATGACATTTTCTTTATGAATACAATGATGAACCTGCAATAAAGATTTTCCACATAAAAATAAACCCTTATTGCACCCTTTACTAACATGAGACCATTTATCTAAAACCAATTTTTCATATGCTTCATCAGAAAGTGCCATCAAATCACCATATTTAAATTATTTCCACCTTATGAGAGCATCATCTTTGAAACCCCAATGTAGATAATGTTTCCACTTCGCTTTGTACCAGTGCTTCCTGTATTTTATGAATTCTTCAATACTATAACCATCATATTTTCCAGTAAAAAATATCTTTCTTGGAAGAAATATTCAACAAAAACTAGGGTTTAAAAAATAATTTACCATAGAAAATCGCGGTTTTTTTTTTTTTTTCTGGGAAAACCCAGAAAAATTGTTGAATTTAAAATGCTCATAACTTGACTTCTAACACTCATTTTCAGATGATTGTTTTTTGAATTTGATTATTTTTCCGAGAAGAATCCAAATATTCAGTTATTTTCTGAAAAAATTGAGCATAAAGTCTCATATCTAAGCCTGAAGTGTGTCGTCCTCTTTTTTTTCTTAAAACAATTCTGCAAAAATAACCAAAAATGCTTCCATTCTTTGCCCAAGGAAAGAGATTTGATACCACTTGCAATATACCAAATCTAGATCTGTAAATATACTTTGAGAATAACAATAATAAACACCAAAACAATTCACCATAACAATGAACACAAGAAATAGAGAAAACCCTTGAGGTAGGGTAACACCATATATTAATCCTTAAGGAATGATAATACTCCTCAACCAATACTTGCTTGTACATTCACAATATACTTCATCATGCCAATTACATTTCTTACACTTCCTTATATAGCATTCTCTATCTCCTAAGAACATTATAGAGAATGTATCTTCTAGAAAGCCCATTTATTATATCTAACTATCCATTTATTATATCCAACTACCATAGTGGGCCTTATTTAAGACCATGGTGAACCTTGTCCATCTTACATTGAATGGCCTCCACTAATAATATATAACCCCATTTCCATTGGGTACCTCCTATATTACCACCCATATTACCTCCATATGTATACTACAGAGTCTATCGGTGTATTAGAGGGTGAGACATATCATGTTTTGCAAAATCTTGGGTGGAGGGACCCAGGGTCCTTTCAAGGAGGCGTACCATGACAACGTATGTAGCAATTTAACCTCCAAATTGTTGATTTAAATATAAAGGTGCTCACGCATTTGATATATTGTGTTCTTAATGCTTAACTCATAGTTATTGAATGTTTATTGTTTAGAACACTAATTTTTGTGAATTTGTTCTTTATTTGATTAAAATGATTAGTTAGTTATCAATATAACTACTTTTCTTTTAGTCTTGTATACATAAGTTTTGCAGGTTTCAAAAGAAGCAATTGGGAAGGAGCGAGAGGACTTTAGGTTTTGTATCTCCACCGATCGTAGGACCTCAAGTGAGTTCATCTTTCCCTCTTTCATGGAAGTTAGTTATATTGATTAAATTAATTATAGAATCTTTGTTGCTTGGTGTTATTGGAATTTTTTTATCTTTATATGATTATCGATATGTTTCATTTTTTGCACAAATGTAGGGGACTTTCCCCACAAACAAGAACATATTGTGACTATCGGATTAACTAACTACAAATGCATACTAATGCATACTAAAGAAACACACTTTTACCTAACAACACATTAGAGACCAAGTTGATCTTAAGTAACTCTTAAGTGTCTAAATATCTTAACATGAAGAAGGCTCTATATATGGTCTAAAGCAAGCACCTAGATCATGGCACACCAAGATTGATAGATACTTACATGAAAAGGGGTTCCAGTGGAGTCTTTCCAATTCCTATATGTATGTCAAAAGAGTTGGTAATGATATCATCCTTCTGGTCATATATGTAGATGATATCATTATTATAGGTAGTGATAAACGTGTTATAAAACAAACCAAATCCAATATGACCAAAACTTTTGGCATGACTGATTTAGGCCTCAAAAATTATTGTGTAAGTGTAGAATTTTGGCAAACAGGTACCAACATTTTTGTCTCACAAAACAATATGCCATTAGTTTTTTTAACATGTTTAGAATAATAGATTACAAAATATCATCTACACCTATGAAGTATGAAGAAGGGGTGAAAATTTCAACCAAGACTGACTCTAAGGAAGCTAATGAATCAATACATAGTCACTTGCTGGGTAGCTTGATATATTTCACATTCGGTATACATGATTTCACATTTGTGTGTGGGCTTGGAACATGATCACAACAACCCCAGCTTCAACACCTTTTCCATATCGACCGCCTCATATTCATTCCCCAGCTCTGTATCTGTTGCATCCAGCAGCCCACCATGGGCTTACATCTCCCACACCCATAAAACCAGAAACTTTCATTAGGCTTTGATGTCCACGGGTTTCCTGATCCTCCCATATGCCACCTGTAACAGCAGAACACCAAAGCTGAACATGTCCAATCTCGACGTATCCTTCGCCATCTGCGTCAGCTCTGACGCTATGTACCCCACCATTCCTATAACATGAGTGGTCTCTGGGTTATGGGGTATCCTTATCTCGATTGCAGATGCACTCCTACTTGACATCTCACGCTTACCATCATTTTCCAATGCTAACAAGTGTTCCAAACGTCTGAGAGAGGGGTTCATAGCCGACGTTACAGTGGTCACTCTGGATGTCTTCTCACTAGCGTTTGCGGCTATGTTTCTCAAAAGAGCGAAATATAGAGAAAGTATCAAAGAATGGGAGCAAGAGTTAGGCCCCATAGATTCGCTTAGAAGGAACTTTGCATCGCCACAAGTGGATTATGGAATGAAAACATTTTAGGGCAGGGGTTTTGGCATATTCGGGGCATCCTATGTTCAAAGAGAAAAATCAAAAGTTGACTTTAATCTATATCTGTTGGATGCCCAAATCTACAATCGAGATAAGCTTAGGTCTCCGGATTATTGTTGTGATGATACATCCAGGCAATGCCCAAGTCTCTAGGCCACCCATTGATCTTCAAAACCAGCAACACGTTGCTCCATTTGATGTCTCTGTGGATGACCCTCTTCTCCCATTCCTCGTGCAGATACAACAACCCGCCCCCATGCCCTTCACAATTATGTATCTATTCTATCGTTGGGTATGTGGTCTTAAATGATGAATAGTTTCTTCTGCCTCTAGCACTACCACAGAAGTTGCATGCGCCCAAGGTCTAAATCTCTACCATGAACACTTTCATTACCTTCGTGATACATTTCACTACGATTTCTTCGTCGCTGATAGGGAGAACGCCCTTGTAAACGTTTCCAAAACCCCCCTGGCCTAGAAATTTTTCATTCCTGAGTCCATTTGTGGCGATGCAAAGTCCATTGTAAGTGAATCTATGGGGCCAGAAATCCTTCTCCCGTTGTTCGATCTTTTCTCTGTATTTCTCTCTTTTGAGAAAAACAGTGGCAAAATCCGAGGAGAAGACAACCAAAGCAGCCACTCTAACGCTCGTTGTGAACTTGACACTCGGACACTTGGAAGACTTGTCAGCATTGGAAAATGATGGTAGAGGTGAGATGTCGAGTGGGGATGCCATGCCTTCAGTGGTGATGCAGATAAAATATGAGAAAAAAACACACGGAGAGACTACACTCACTTCTCTATTGAATGAAGATTGATTACATAATTATATAGGAAACTAACCTACTTAGTCAGTTACATGCAAACCACAGACAACTAGACTCCACAGACAGTGAAGTAGACTTCAACTATGAACTGACTCTTAGAGCCAACCCATACTCCATTATTTCCAAGTCTCCCCATTAATGGACAACGGATCGACTTATACACCTAACATCTCTTTAAATAGCTCAAACTTAATCTTTCCAAGAGGCTTAGTGAAAATATCAACAACATTTTCACTAGTATTACAATACATCAGAGCTATTTCATTTGATTGCAACTTTTCTCTAACAAAATGAAACTGAGCTTCAACACGCTTTGTCCTTGCATGAAAAATTGGATTCTTCGCAAGATTGATTGAACTTTGATTATCACATTTGATCATTGTAGGTTCCTTTTGTTCTTCTCCAACATCTTGAAGAAGTCTTCTTAACCAAACAACTTCACAAGTTGCTGCACACAAGGCTTTATATTCTGCTTCAGTAGAAGACAAAGATACAATAGGCTTTTTTTTACTGCTCCATGAAACAACCCCGGATCCAATGCCAAACGAATATCTAGTGGTTGATCTTCAATCATCCAGATTGCCAACCCAATCAGAATCTGAGTAACCTGTCAATTATCAGATGCATCTGTATATTTAATACCATAATCAAGTGTTCCTTTTAGATACTTGAGTACCGCCTTTGTTGCATTCTAATGGATTTCTAGAGTTTTTTCCATAAACTGACTTAGCACACTCACAGAGTATGCAATATCAGGTCTGGTTGTGGTGAGATAATTCAAACTACCCACCATTTGTCTATACATAGTGCCATTCACCTCCTTCGAACCATCATCACAAGAAAGTTTCACATTCTGTTGCATGGGAATAGTAGAAGACTTACAT
>JASDQU010586402.1:59977-74818 GCA_032191745.1 Picea mariana | reverse complement strand
GGTAGCTGCATTTGGGAGAATAAGGAAGATAGAGGCGCATTGCTCAGTGTAGGATATTCTCTAGTGTTTGGTTTATTGTCTTGGAATTGTATTGGCTATCTATATTAAGGAAGTTTTTGCTGGTATTTCTCCCCCATGAGGGTTTCCCAGGATAAATTTTGTGTATCTTGTGATTGTGTTTCTCTCAATGATCCTATCTATGCTATGGTTATCTAGTAAATTGAAAAGAAACCTAATAATAGCTTAAACCTTAACATGGTATTAGAGGTAAGCTAAAGAGAGAATCTTTCACTGGATAAATAAAAGCATCATTGTTGTTGTACAAGAAAATTAGGGATTGTTTTTTGAAGAGGAATATCAGCCTAAAAATCATCTATAAAGGTGCTCCCTCACCTAGGGAACTCTTTGGCACCTTCAACACACTTTTTTAGTGGATAGAACTCCCGAAAAGTGAAACCCTAATTTTCACTGGTACTAGAAAAACAAAAAACCAGAAGTACTGGAAAACCAAAAGTAATAGAAAACCAAGAAACCAGAACCAGTACCAGAAATACCAGTCCAAAATTACGATGGTCAAGTTTGAAGGGGAAAAAAATGGATTTTCTGAAATCTAACTGCACCAGGATACTCGCCTCAGCCAAACACACCTCCTTGTAATTTCAAAATTAAATTCTGAGCATTTTCAATTTTTGGTCATTTTCCTAGCTCCAGGTAAAGATGTCTGCAAGCACTAATCTTGTTGACAAGCTAGAAGGTGTGGAAAACTTCTGTGTCTGGAAGTGTAGTATTGCACTGATTCTTGAAGAGAATGACCTATAAAATTTCATTAAAGAATTGTACAAGAACCTACCAATGTCGCAGCTAAAGAAAAACACCAAAATGACACAGTTAGGGCCAAAAGAATCATTGGAGATTCTATTAAAGATCACCTGGTTCCTCAAGTGGCTTCAAATAAGACTCCAAAAGAAATGTTTGATGCCCTAACCAAATTATATGAAGGAAAGAACATCAATCGGAAGATGAATCTAAGAACTCAACTCAAAAGTACAAGGATGCAAAAAGGAGAAACAATTCAAGAATATTTCTCCAAAATATCACAATTCAAAGAACAACTAAAAGAAATTGGTGATACTCTAGATGAAGATGAACTTATAATGACATCCCTTAATTGTATCACAAGACCTTGGGATGCATTCATCCAAACTATTTGTGCTAGAAAGGAGAAATTAAACTTTGACAGTCTTTGGGAAGAATGTGTTCAAGAAGAAGCAAGAGTAGCTAACCGAGAAGCATTACTATCAAGAGATGAATATCAAGCTCTAGCTACTCATACTAAAGGAGGAATAAAGAGGTCTTACTTCCATAAAGAAAATCTTAAGGAGTTTCACCCCCAAAACAAATTCATACATAAAGAATCTCACCCTCCAAGGAGATTCTAGAAGTTTCAAAAAGGTAAAAAAAGAGAAAAAGATTTCTCATCCTACCAATGTTACCATTGTGACAATATGGGACATATTTCTAAGAATTTTCCAGCTAGACGAGAAGAATACAAGAAGAGAAACAAGAGGCACCATGCCCATACAGTTGAATATGAAGAGCCACCCACAAAGATGATAAAAGAACAGATTGGAGACTATGTCTTAATCTCTTCCCTCTCAGGATCAATGTCACCTAGTGAGGACACTTGGCTCATAGATAGTGGTGCTTCCAAGCACATGTCAGGTCAAAGAGACATTCTCTCTTGCCTTACAGAAAAGAAATTTCCCCAAAAAGTTACACTTGGAAATGATTATCAATACCCTATCAAAGGAGTAGGAGAATCAAATTACAAACTTGATTTAGGGACCCTGATGAAGATGAAGGATGTACTATATGTACTAGGTTTGACAAAGAACTTACTTTCTATCTCAACTTTAGAGAAGAAAGGCTTCAGAGTTTCTTTCATAGATGGATAAGTTCTTATGTGGCCCAAAGGAAAAACCATGGAATATGCAATTGTTATTGGAAAAGAAAAAGGTGGCTTGTATAAGATAAAAGGTCACTCAGAAGAAGCCTTGACTCATTCCATTGAGAATCCATGTGAAATTTGGCATATAAGACTAGCTCACATCAACTACAAGGAATTACCATATGTAAGCAAGGAAGTCACAGGTCTACCAAAATTCAAGGTTGACCATGAAGGTGTGTGGAACAAATGTGCACAAGGAAAGAACATCAAGAACCTTTTCCCGAAGAGAGATAGTAAAGCAGAAGGAGACCTAGAACTCATTCATTCAGATGTATGTGGCCTAATTCCATAAACCTCCATCAATGGGTATGTATACTATGTGTCTTTTATTGATGACTATTCTCACAAAAATTGGATTTACTTTTTGAAATCAAAAGATGAAGTGTTTAGTAAATTCAAGGAATTCAAAGCAATGATAGAGAATCTCTCTAAAAGAAAGATCAAGATACTCAGGTTATATAATGGAGGAGAATACACCTCAAAAGAGTTTGAAAAATTTTGCAAAGTTTCCGAGATCAAGAGGGATCTCACCACTCCCTACAATCCTCAAAAAAATGGTGTAGCAAAAAGACAAAACATAACTATAATGGAAGCAATGAAGACTATGATCCATGATCAAGATCTTCCAATGCACTTATGGGCAGAAGAAACAAAAACAACAATATATGTATAAAACAAATTGTCCCATAGTTCACTTGGGTTCAAGACCCCTAAAGAGATGTTCTCCGGAAAGAAGCCAGAAGTAATCCATCTCAAAATATTTGGCTTTCCAGTATTTGTACACATTCCGAAAGAGAAGAGAACCAAGATGGAACCTTTAGGAAAGAAGGGAATATTTGTTGGATATTCTAAGGTCTCCAAGGCCTTCAGAGTTTATATACCAGGTTACCATCATATTGATATCAAAAGGGATGTAACCTTTGATGAAGATGAAACACTCAAGAAATAAATAAGATGCCAACTTGAAGAATTATATGAAGAAGAACCTGTGGCTCCCAAAGTTGCAGAACTAGTGAGGGAAGTCATAACTTCCCCTGATGAGGAGATTCTAGAAGATCATGACATAATAGAATCCCAAGAACCTCCCCAGATGACGATCTCCCACAAGAGAAAGCCATCCTAGGCAAGGGAACTTATTCAATATGGAGAGAAGTATGGTGCCCCCAAAGGAACCATGAGACAAGTCAAGAAACCCAAGCCATTCTCCAGTTATATGGATTTGATGTGTGATATCTTAGAGAAGGAGCCTACTTGTTTTGAAGAATCCATTCAGAGGAAAGAATGGGTAGATGCCATGCAATAAGAATGCCAATCCCTTATAAATAATGATGTATGGGAAATAGTTCCCAGACCAAAGAGTAAGGATGTGGTATCTTCCAAATGGCTCTTCAAAATAAAGCATGCAATTAATGGAAGTATTGAGAAATATAAAGCAAGGTTGTTTTCTCGTGGATTTTCTCAAAAGGAAGGCATTGGATATAAATAGATGTTTGCTCCTGTAGCCAGATACACTTCAATTAGAACCATCATAGCTCTTGCAACTAATATGAAGTGGAAGTTACACCAGATGGAAGGGAAAGCAACTTTATTGAATGGTGTCATTGAAGAAGAAGTGTATATAGAACAACCTCAATGGTTTGAAGTTGAAGACATGAAGAATCATGTCTGCAAGTTGAAGAAATATCTGTATGGATTGAAGCAAGCTCCTATAGATTGGTATGGAAGGATTGATAGTTTCCTGACGAGCTTGGGCTTTACCAAGAGTAAAGCTGATTCTAACCTTTACTTCAAGGTTATGAATGATGAGCCTTTTATATTGCTGCTGTATGTAGATGACTTATTCTTAACTAGAGAAGAAAATATCATCACTGATTGTAAGAAGAAGCTCACTGCAGAATTTGAGTTGAAATACCTTGGCCTAATGAAATATTTCTTAGGTCTTGAGGTCTGACAGAGCCCAAAGAAGATCTTCCTTAACTAAGGGAAGTATGCAGTTGAAATACTGAAGAGATTTTATATGTTTGAGTGCAAATCCATGAATACACCCATGGAAAAAAAGTTGAAGCTCCTGGTTGACACTTCGTCAGAATTTATTGATGCTACGTTGTACAAACACATCACTAGATCACTGATGTATCTAATGAACACCAGACCAAATATATGTTTTGCTGTGAACACCTTGAGTCAATCTCTGGTAGAGCCTAGACCTGTTCACCTGGTTGTTGCAAAACATGTGATGTGGTACCTTAAGGGTACATTAGATCATGGTCTCAGTTATAATGTAGATCATGACTTCAGACTGAGTGGTTATATCGATTCAGATTGGGTTGGAAGTGTCTCTCAAAGAAAGAGCACTTCAGGATTTTGTTTCAGTCTGGGGTCAACCATGATCTCATGGAAGAGTAGGAAGAAATCAAGCATTTCTTTCAACATGATAGAAGAAAAATACATTGCTAGATGTTTTTCCAGTTGTCAAGCCATATGGCTTCATAAGTTGTTGACAAGTCTATTTGATCTGGAGATGGAAGCAATCGTGATCCTATTTTATAACTAGAGTTGCAAAAATATGAAAGAGAACCATGTGTTCCATGACAAGTCAAAACACATAGAGATCCAATATCATTACATCTGTGATATGGTGTAGAGAGGATCCATAAAGCTCCAGTATGTTAGCACGGATGAATAGGTTGCATATGTGTTGACCAAGCCTCTATCTCGTGTAAAGTTTGAGCACTTTCAAGATAAGATAAGGGGGAGTAGTGTTGTGATGCTAGCCTAAGTGATGAAGATTTCCAGCTTCGTGTTGATGTTTTTGTGATGCCAACCTAGTGCTGAAGATTTTCAGCTTTGTGCTAATGTTGTTGTGATGCCAGCCTAGTGCTGAATATTTCCAGCTTTGTGTTGATGTTGTTGTGATGACAGCCTAGTGATGAATATTTCCATCTTCTTGCTGATGTTGTTGAGATGCCAACCTTGTGCTGAATATTTCCAGCTTCGTGCCGATGTTGTTGAGATGCTAGCTTCATGATGAAGATTTCCAGCCTAGTGCTGATGTTGATGATGCTCCAGCCTTTGTGCTTTGATGTTGTTGTTGTTGATTATTCTCTAGCCTTCGTGATGTGATGCTATTGTTGTTGATAATGCTCCAGCCTTCGTGCTGTGATGTTTTTTTTGTTGTATCAACCTTGTGCTGTTATTAACGATGATGATGAATTAGTGTTATACTAATCCATGTTGATGCAGATGATGATGATGCCATTCCATCTCCCTGCTATGGATGGTGATATTGATGATGAGAAAAACTTTTGATGATTTATAGATATGCTAGTCAGTGTTCCAGATGCTGTTGATGTTGTTTCCCTCTCTCTCTCTCGATGATGTTGTAGAATACCCTTCTTGCTAAGGGGGAGTGTTGAAATATTGTAACTGCAACGAGTATTCTATTTATTATTGAGTTATTATTCATTAGATCACTCCCCTTTTGTGGATTGATCATGTCGGGCATTGTAATTGACCAAATCCCATTTTTTGGATTGGTAAAACCCTAATGTATTGTGAAAATTAATAAGTCATCCCCAGGATAATTAAAGTGGTTTTAACCACTAAGAAGACAAGTCGGCCCTGCCCAATGAAGAGACACCTTTCCATCACCCTCCAGTTTGTATAAATAAAGGAAGCCAACGCCTCATTATCTCACTCACTCAGTCGCTCATACAGTGCACAAGTTTGGTAGCTGCGGTTGGAAGAAGAAGGAAGAGAGAGGCAGATTGCTCAATGGAGGATATTCTCTAGTGTTTGGTTTATTATTTTGGCATTGTATTGGCTATCTATATTAAGGAAGTTTTTGCTGGGTTTTCTCCCCCATGAGGGTTTCCCAGGATAAATTCTATGTATCTTGTGATTGTGTTTCTCTCAATGATCCTATCTATGCTATGGTTATCTAGTAAATTGAAAAGAAACCTAATAATAGCTTAAGTCTTAATAGAAGAAACCTTGGAAGAGACTAAACATGGAGAACACAAGGCTAACCCAAAATATTCCAATAAAAAAGAGAGGGAGCCAAAATCATATTTCAAAATGAAGATAGAGATGGGAGAATGCTACCATATTATATTATAGGTACCTTACTGTTTAGGGGTGAAGGTGGACATCAAACCAAATACAGGAGAATTGGATGCCATCAATTTGAACCACTGGCTATAATAGATGTAGGTGTACTTTAATGTGCATGAAGTAACCATTAAATAGATGATTTCATTTGCCCAGTTTAATCTTGAAGCCCATTATTTGGCATGGTGGGAGAGTGATGTTGCTGGAAGAGCACTAGAAAATAAAGCCATAGAGATTTATTGGGAAGTATTTAAGGACATGCTCAAAGCCTAGTGAAAACCAATTTTCTATGAGGAGAACCAACATATTGTGTGTCATTACCTCAAGAAGAGACATGGACAATTAGTGTAGTAATTCACTGTTGAGTTCACAAAAATAGATATTTAGCTAGATGTATCTCTCAAAAGTATAGATATGTTGATCAAGTACTTGGTATCCTTGTTTCCTCATATTTGTGACATTTTATGCTTTTCAAGCCTAAACAAATTGATGAAGCAAGTGTCCAAGCACAATACCTTAAAGGAAGCAAGAGGAAGCATCAATGTGGCACACACAAGCAAACAAAACCACTAGAGTAGAAAAGAAAGGGAAGAACAAGAGGTGCTATGAGAATAATTTTGTGTCATCATAAAAAGAATTGACACCTTCCATTAAGAAATGCAAGGCTTATGAGAAATAAGGTCCATTGAGGAAGGCTAGAAATTACACCCTAAGAAACACCCCAAGCATTTTCATAAGAGGAAGAAGAAGCAAGATTTGATATCTGTAGATGTCGAAGAGAGGGTGAACAATAATTTATACTTGGAAGGAAAATCCAGTTGCCTTACCCTTCAAAAGGAGGTAGTGTTGGTTGGATGCAGTTATAAGGACAAGAAGGAGATGACATATTTTTTCTGCATCAAGATCCACATGAACTAGAGAAAGGTAGGTTGGTTGTTTGATCTCAGTTCACAATCAAATTTGATATCTACATACTTGGTTGAGAAACTTGGTATAGAAACTCATGACCATTTGTAACCATACCCACTAGCATGTATAAGACAATACAAAGAAATGATAATGGAAAAACAATGCATATTTAAGTTTTCCATCAACCATAACATTTGTAGATGAAGTGGTAGAAGATGTGGTTCAATTGGATGTGTGTACAGTCATATTGGAAATACCATACCTGTATGTGAGAGATTACATCTTTAGTAGGAGAGAAAATCCATATAGGTTTTTCAAATATAAATAAAGTTTCCATAAATGCACACAAGGACAAAGCCCACATCTCTTTGATTAGTGCTCTTCCAACAAGGAAAATCATTAGCAGTATAAATAAGTTTGCATTGCTGTTTTTGAGAGAAGGAAAGCATGAAGGAGAAGGAAGTGAATTGGATATGAAGGCATCCTTGGAAGGATGTAGTGTATAACAATTCCAACAACTTCAATAATTGAATGAATCCTATAAGGAGGTGTTCCAAGAACCTTAGGGGTATCCACCCAATTCAGAGGTTGGGCATGAGATTTTGTTCAAAATCACTACTGCCAATTGTTGGGATATATAGGTAGTCCATAATAGAATCAAATGAAGTGAATAATTAGTTGCAACAATTGTTGTAGCAAGGAGTCATTAGGCCCAATACGTCGTCATGTAGTTCACCCATAACCGTGTTGCTAAAGAGTCAAAATATGGAGAACGTGCATTGAATATGTTTCCTTGAACAAAATAACCATTGATAATAGATATCCTCCACTAAGGATTGATGACTTGTATATCAAATGAAATAATCCAATTTATTCACCAACATAGACCTTAATCATGTTACCATAAAGTCAGAATCAAAGCAAGAGACACGTGGAAGACACCATTGAAGATGAGGCAAGGTTTGTATGAGTGGTTAGTGATGCCTTTGGTTTATGTAATTCACCTTCAACTTCCATGAGGTTGATGAATGATGTGCTACATTATTTTATTGACTCATTTGTAATAGTATACTTGGATGATATACTAATATTCAACTATAGTTGGAAAGAGCACATCTCACATGTGACACAAGTACTAGAGACACTAAATTAAAATCAATTCATTGAAAATCTAAAGAAGTGTGAGTTTGGGAAATAGTCCTTGATCTATATTGAACAATGATTAGTGGAGGAGAGGTGATGGTGGATTTAGACAATATTGCAACCATCAACCAATGGCCTATTTCGATCATCTTGATAGAGGACATAAGTTTCATGGGAGAATCTCAATACTTGAGGAAGTTCATGGAAACAATTTTAGTGGTAGCAACACCATTGCAAACCATGACTACAAATGAAAGAGTTTTCATTGGGGAAAGTCAGAAAATTGAATCATTTGAATAATTGAAGATGAATATCATTAATTCTTCGGTCCTAGCCATGCACAACTTACATCGATCATTTGAGTTAGAAATAGATGCAAATGGATATGCACTAGGGGTAATAATTATCCAAGGAGGAAGATAAATATATTACGATTTGTAGTTTTTTCATTGAGAAATGTTGGACTACCCCGTGCATGATAAATAATTTTTTGTTTTTGTTTTTGTTATAGCGTCAATTGCCACCATTGAAGCATTGATGCTCTTATTATCCTAGTCCCTATCCTACTTACAAATAAATCTTCCACATACCTCCTTGATACTTTCTAAAAAACATATTTTTGGAAGTTGTACATGCCCTCACAATTATGTAGCACGCATATATGCGGGCTGCTCAAAGGAAAGTTGTGTGCATGGTAATAAATGATTAAAAAATATTATGCCTAATTAAATTTTTAGTTATGGGTTTTGTTAGTTTCCTAACTCCTTTTACCTGTAATGAACTCTCTCTAACCAACTGAGACCACATAAAAGGATCATTTTGTCCAAGGATAAAGGTAATGATTCTATGCACATTAGAGAAAACTCCTATTTGGCTACACCCACTGTTGGCCCTTGACCAAGTTTTGGGAGAAATTGGTCATATTTGACCGTTTTTGGGACTTCGACAGTCTGTCGAAGATGGAGCGCCAGACAAAGCAGAGATTGCATAATCTCGACCCACTTTTGGGTCCCTTTTTGGGAATATGTAATGGGAAAGGGATGTTGGCCCGTGGGTTTACCCACGCTTAGGCCCATTTTGTATGTATAAATAGAAGGATAGACAAATGTAAGAAGGTAGTAGTAGAGAAGAATATTGTATCTATGTGATATAGGTAAGTGCCAAGGAGGGATATGTGTGATCAAGAGTTTTGTGCATTCTGTATAGACTTGCAGAACATAGTGCAAGTCCTTGTGTGAAGGTATAGAAGGATTTGTGCTGAAAGGAAAGGAAGAAGGATCTAGTGAGCTTTGTAGATATTCTATCCTCTGCGAAGTAAGGGTTTGTAAGTCTCTGTGCTTGTAACCAATTGACCGATGATAATAAAGAAGAAGAGTTGGTGGATGTAGCCCCAGGGTGGGGGTGAACCACGTAAATCCTATGTTGTTCACTTTGTACCTTGTTCTGATGCATTGATGTGATTATTTGATAAGTACCTTGAGATGAGTAGATATATTTGCTATGTATTCTTATTCTTAGTGATTATGGTATGTAGAATGTTGGGTCTGATCCACATGTATATGCTAAGTGATTGACCTGTTAGATATGAATACTCTGTGGATGATAAGTGATCAAACAATCTAGTTCATTGTGAATGCAGTGAAGCTCTGTTGTATCTGTGAAGTGGTTATTGATTGCATATTAAATATCCAGTAGTGCTGAGTGCTATATTAAGTAAGGAATCAAAGATCTGTGTCCTAGCTAAGGTTGTAGACACGTGAGTCTTGCAACCAACCCTACCTCTACCTCGGGTGAGACTTCATCTGCTTCGCAGGTGTTTTCAAAAGGGCTGGTAGTTAGGGATTTGTTGGTGTGCTATTGTAGCGTTGAACCCTGGGTCTGCCCATGTGCCAACAAATGGTTCTGTTGTTGGGACCTGAGACTGTGATTGCTGGGAACTGAGAAGAAGAAGCTTGGTGCAAAAAGGTTAACTTGAAAGTCTTGTGCGATGATCTGTGCCCTAGTGCGCAGTATTATAACTGATGTGAAAGAAAGAGGTCTGATCTGAAAGAAAGAGGCCCAATCTGAAAGAAAGAGGCCCGATCTGAAAGAAAGAGGCCCAATATGAAAGAAAAGAGGTTGGATCTGAAAAAAAGGAACGAGATCTGAACTCTTTGTGCTCCGAGAAAGGTAAAAGTGGGAATTATTGACTAAAAGAGGTAAGATATGTAAGCTCTGTGCTCGATAAAGGTAATATTAGTTAAAAGTTTTAGATCTGGAGGCTTTGTGCTCTGTAGAAGTAAGATAAGTGAAATTTTTTGTTTCTAAGGTATGGATATAGGTATGTTTAATAGAATTTATCCTAGTTTGAAAACCAGGGCACTGATAGATGAAATAAGGATTGATATGAGTAGATCTGATAAGAATAATGATAGATATGTTATACCTATGCATATAAAGAATGTTTGGACTAACAAATGGATGCAGGATCCTAGAAATATTTTTTTGCAGATTAGCTACCATGATCCTAGTGCGCAGTATAGAAGAAGTTGGGGATCATTTAAAAGAAAGAGAGGAGTGACCCTCTGTTACAATTGCAGAGGACCTGGACATCTTGCTAAGGAATTCCCTGGTAAAGGATCTAGTTGTCTTTGTTGCAAAGCTATGGACCATGAGGTATTGGATTTCCCTAGAATGATCGCTAGGCTGGAAGAAATGAATCTGAATTAGGAAAACCCTAAGGCAGATCTAGAAGAGGCACAACACCAAAATGAATTAGAGAAGGTATTGATACAAATGAAAGAGACCCTGAATGACCACTGATATGTTAGACTATAAGAGATTTTCAAAGAAAAAGAATGCATTGAAGTAATAATAGGAGACTTCAACATTAACTCTGTCCTTGATGAAGAGACACAAGTGAACATTATGCTAGAAAGAACTTGGGAAGCTATAGGGAAGCCTACTATGATCCCTTCATTAGGAGGAATAGGACTATTCAGAGGAAAATTGATGAAGTTACGTGGAAATCTTGCTTAGATACCTATGATAGTCAATGGAACTTCGACAAAGGAAGATTTTGAGATTATTAAATATGTTGAAGACAGTGCCCCGCTTACCATGTTACTAGGAAAATCTTGGATTGATAGAGATCAAGATAGAAAGAAGGAAGAAGAAGAAGTCTTAGAACATAAGAGACAAGAGTTAAAATATTTCATGACCCGAAAGATTGCACAGTTGATTGAAGAACAAGAGAACATATCGAAGTTACCTGACACTATAATCCCAGATATCGAAGCTACAGGAACATCAAAAGACATACAAAAGGCTGAAATTTCTACACCATATAAAGAACAAGTGACACACCTGAATCCTAGGAGAGGATCTCAACAACTCGAAGTGACTATGCCTAAGGAAAATAAGATTCAGAATGGGAAAAGAACCACCAAGATGAAGCTCATGGGGAAAAAATATAGGAATCTAAGTAAGAAGAATGTCAATATTGAGAAGTTACAACAGGTTCTAGAGGGTACCTCTCAAGAAGAAACTTTGCATAATTGGAGCTTCGCCGGGATATCAGAACAACGACATATGCCACTTCGCTATGGAAAAACAATATAGCCATTGGAAGCCAATATATCTGTTCGAATGCTTCTCCGAACGACTGGAAAATCATTTATGGTTCACCACCAGACTGTTGGACTGCGCCATAACAGACAAAAGAAGAGTTAATGAGGCTCATAACCGTTTCAAGTAAACCGTTGCCAAGATTGCCTATTTATCTCATTGCACCATGAATGAAGAACACTTTTTCCAACTAAGAATTTGAAGCCCGCAGATTAGAAATTGTATACAGTTCTCATTGTGCTCTTGCTGATCAGTCTAGTGCAGTGTCTAAGATTATCATGAACCCGATTATTTTATCTTGAGAATGTATGTCCGACGAGCTTACCGCTACTGAAGAATCCGTAACAAAATTTATCCTTGAGCTAAGAATTAAGAGAGTCATGCCGGAGCGAGGGTTATCCATAGAATTATAGGAATTATCCACGAGAGGACTGGAAGCATATCCATCCACTGCTCACGCCGGTCCATCCCGACCATTCGATGAGAAACGTACTAAGCATAGAGATGACCTCGCCAATCCAAAGCTGATTCCGAGCATTCTACCTGCCTATCTACCCCCTCTGAGCGGTGCCATCAATCGTGAAAATGTACCCCGAGAGTTCGAATATGCTGTGATCACTGCGTACCTTCCGAAAGGGGTGCGCGCAGTTCACGTAGACCAGGATAAGCTCACAACATTGAAATTTAATGAATTCAACCTTGGAGACTGGAAATATTATAGCATGCTTGCCCCGCATAAGTACTTGAATAAGACCAAAGGCAAGAATTTGAATATTATCCCTTAGCCATGGACCCAGAACCTCACATAGTCCACACTGATTAATGTGATGAAGATACTGCACTTCGGACGACATCAAGAAGTAAATGCATGCGTAAAATTACTGTTGTCTTGCTACCAGAGAGGATACTTATGGTTGAACCGTCGCATCACTGTGGATCCGACCTTGATCAATCAGATCATAGGGCTAAGCATGCAAGGCCTTGACCCACAGGAGTTTTACCCTGGAAAAACCTCAGACTAAGCATTAGCCCAACAAATCAAAGAGACTTATGGTGATGAAGAGAAGGGTACGTGAGGTTACAAGGTAGCCTCTATCCAGAGCGACGCAGTGCGCTTCACATGTCAGTTGATTGCGGACAAGCTAGTTCACAAGAACCGACCCACCCAAGTGACTGGATTCATTGTTGACCTCATCGATAAGTGCACAGAAGGACTATAGAAGAATTGGGCATAGTACCTCATGAACCAACTAGAGCTTGATTGTAGAGGAGTGCAGGACCAAGGATATGAGTTCCACTTCAGCTTGCTTCTCATATTGATAACTTTCATTGCATGGGAGATACCAGAAAGTGTGACCTTCCTGGACATCGAGCCCTTTGAACCTTTGGCTGTGAAGTTCAGTACCTTGTGGTACTCGAGTGATATGAACAAGCAGTGGAAATCCAATGCCATATTCGACACCTACTACAATCAATTGAAGATCGCAATCCAGTCTACACCGCGCATCACTACGAACACCCTCTACAGGTTTCGGCCCCTGATGAAGTTCAGCACCAACATGCACTTTATATACATCACAACATGCACTGATGAGCAAAAGAAACAATTACAGTCCTATTATAAGTTAACAGAAGAAGACTTGGAAGAAATCACCAAGGAGTGGTCAGCAGACCTCCTCATATCAATAGACCCCACAGAGATTTCTAATATAGACAGTCCAGAACCTGTGCATGATACCCATGGAACAAGCAACACCAAGAAATATGAAGATGTTCAATATGTCAACAGTACTTCTGCGAAGACCACTTTGATCTCACCTGAACAGGGAGGTGATGGTTGAGAGCCAGGTAGCACAGAAGTCGAGCAAAATAAAGGTGAAGTTACACCGCCTAGAGAGGAGGAGGATCCCTCCAAGAAAAGGAAGGTTACCCCACCAAAGCCTTCGTTCAGGAAGAAAGCTAAGGCAACTAGAACCAAGTTTGAGACTGTTCTCACTCCGGATGACTTTGACTTCATAGTCGCTGCACTAAACGATACTTCGCTAGAGATAGAAGAATAGCAAAAAGCCAAGAGGGAGGAAGTGTCCAGTTGCATAAGGGACGAGCTTCAAGGAGTACAACAAGCAAAACAATCTAGCCTCGTAGTTTCAACTACGCCCCTGCCATCAGGAACACTAGAATTAGGTGATGATCTAGCCCAACTACATTGGATTGCTGATACAGTCGAATCTCACCTTCGACAAGCTCAAGAAGAGACAAAACAAGCCACCCAAGATTTAGCGCAAGTACAGAAATACCTTGAGGACCACAAAAGTACTGCAGAAAAGGAAAATCTCACTCTACAAGAAAAATGGGATGAAGAGAAAGAAGCGCTACAGAAAAACAAGGAACAGTTGCTCGCAGAGAAACTCGAAGTACGGGAAAGGGTTCACAATGCACTTCGCTCTGTGACAGTCATAGAAGTGAAAACTAAGGAACGAGTCCCATAGCAAGTGGTGCAACTCGAAGAAGTAATCCAGCAGCTTCAACAACGCATCGAAGATATGGAACTTCATACCATGCCGGAGACTCCTCAAGAAATTAGAGACCTAAGGGAGGCAACTTCTCATAGCGCAGTTGGCAGAATGAAATCCCTTTCCTTGGAGTGCAAGCAACTGAGCTCCAGGAGCGCTCAGACATATGAAAACCTTACAGAAAATCTAGAGTTATAGGCACTGGAGTCGCAGCTCCAGGAAGCAAAGCAACACACAAATATTCTATAGGCACAACTTAAGGCCTTAACACTAGTTGAAAGAATGAAGAGGTTTCCCGAGAAGTGCACAACCCAACAACAGATCCACAAAATCCAGAGCAAAGTGATGGAAGTTTCTCAACGAATGCAACGAGTACAAGAGAATGCATGCCAACTGTTCACCGAATTTGAAAGCCAAGGAACCTAGCTAGAACAGGTCATCATCACAGCAGAAAAATGCCTAGAAGGGTCAGTCAATGACGCACTCATCCAAGAGTTCACTGAGCAAGAGGCTGTAGCATTGCAGTAGGTCGAAGCAACTCGAGCCAAGATC
>JASDQU010586402.1:38795-50505 GCA_032191745.1 Picea mariana | reverse complement strand
GGAAAGAAGAGGAATTATGACAGCCATATACACATATGCAGATCTGAAATGAAGTAATAAACAACAAACCATAACACAAGAATTGATAACAGAGTTCGGCACAACGTTGCCTACGTCTCTGGGCCTTTGTCTCTGTGGGGGAGGCTTCTTTATTTCTATTCAAAAGATCAAAAGTACATCACAACAATGCCAATTGGCTACAAGAATGATCTGGTCATGTTCTTCCAGATCTCTAGAACCCAGCAAAGAAAACGACACGCAAAACGGATGTCCGGAGCCCCCAGAAATGGCCCGCAAGCGTCTGCTCCTCAATAGCTTCCCTACATAAAAATGGCTTTGGCTTGGCTTCCCTTCAGCATAACTCTGCTCTGACTATCCTCCATGGCCTCAAACAGGCCTGGTTTATATAGATCTGAAGTTGGTTATCCATCCCCAACTTCCCCCCAAAATTTGGGCTCCAAAAATGCCGAATATCTCCCAAAAATGACCAAAAACCATTAATAACAGGCATAATATCAATGAAAAATCCAAAACATAGTATAAAAAGCACTTTTGTATAAAATTATGGGCGCAACCCCCTTTTGGCGCGCTCCTGGTCATATGGGAGGCGACCATGTGGCCGGGCTCTCCACTGGTTGTGCGTTGGCCCCCCTGTCCGGGCTGGCTCCTGGTCATTGGGCGCTTGCATGGGATCGGTGGCTAACAAACTAACCCCCCACACCCTTAACTCACGGTCCGTTGGCGGTAGATAGGACCGAATCCCCAACGAACCGGGGCTAGTCCCCATACCTCCGCGCCTTGGCTCCTGGTTCTCGTGGACAGTCCGGTCGTGTGTTAGTGCCGAGGGCTGGGGCTAAGCCCCAACCCTTTCCCCCTCCGAATATACATTTGATTAAACATAAATACATATTTTACCATATAGCTAATAAGAACCAACAGTGGCCCGGGTGGTTAGCCCGGTCCTGCTAGTCCATAGCTCGGAGGAGGTCGGGGGTTTGACCCTGGTGGAGACCATATAATTTTACATAACCCGAGAGCCAACCACAGGGTGCCACGTGGCAGCCCATGACTGGGCCACGTGGCACCTCAACATCCAATAAAAAACTGCCACCTGTCGAGCTCTAATTCGTCCACCTGTCTGCCACGTACCCTGCCACCTGCTAGCCTGTGCCACGTGTCTGCCACGTCACTACCCTGTCAGCCTTGCCACGTGTCTGCCACGTCAGCCTGTGCCACATGTCACCCTTACAGTGGTGACACGCGTCACCCTCTGACTGGTCCAACTGTACCTGTCGTACTCCCTGTCACCTGCCACGTGTCATCTCCAGGAGCTGCCACGTCATCTGTACGGCCATACGACCTGTACAGTCAGCTTGCCACGTGGCACTGTATGGACTGTACGGACTGTACAGTTATCCATTTTTTTTTTGCCTGTTTTGGTTTTCGGACAGAACGCGATATCTTTTGCATACGGAGCCCGTTTGACAAAATAAATATATGGCTGGAATCAGGAAGACGAGACGGACACAATGGCGTTGGTTTCGTCGGATTCCGAGCACTTTCATTTTTGAGCCTTTTTGAGCCCTGTCAGGCTTCTGGATCTGATTCTGGATCACAAGAAGTAACCCTAAAGCATTGAATATAACCGTAAAAGACAAGTCGGCTCCAGGAAATAATTAATATTAAGTACTTAGTCTCTAGAATGAGAAGTCGGCCCAGACAACTCATGAAACAGTATAAATACAAGTAGCCAGACCTCATTTTGTACACACTACTCATAATTGTAGCTGGGAAGAAGTGCGCACTGTAGGAACTGGGCTAGTGCGCAAGTCTGGGGAGTAGCTGCAGCCGGCAGCTGCCACAATCTGGTTTCTTGGTTTAGGCTCAGTCTTTTTGTTGGTTATGGTTGGACTTTCTGATCAGTCTTGGTTATCTTTATGCAATAGTCGTGGTTGGCTATTGGTTTGCTTCCAGAATCATTCTCTATCAAGGTTAAGGTGCTCGGGGGTGGCTTCGGCCTATGGTTGGGTGACAATATTGTTATATTGTCTATGGTTAAACGAGCACATCCATTACTTTCTAACACTTTGGGGGGTTGGAAAGCATTCTATGCTTTCCAAAATAGGTGCAGAGAGGCAGAGCTATGGGATTGGAAGACGATGCAAACTCTCTTTGGGATTTTAGTGATTCCCGTGGTTCTCTATGGTTGTGAAGTATGGGCCAACAATACATCTGACTGACAATGGAAGCAAATCGAGAAGATTAAAAAACACTTGATTACAAACAAGTTTAAAATTAAAAGTTCAGTCCCTTATGCTATCATGCTAAGTGAAATGGGGGCTGCTCCTATTGAAACAATTGCTATGGTGCGTCTCGTAAGATTTCTAAAAAAATTGAGCAAATGGAAGAAGGTCGGTGGCCTAAGACCATCTTCAATGACACATTGTGCAAAAGAAAGAAGACGTGGATGCGGCAAAATATTAAATGGCTTAGTAAATGGGATATTCACTTGGACAGGTGCCCTATGAACAACAAAGAGACAAAGGCTTTTGTTATTGATAGGTTTCACAATCGAACTTGGGATAAAGGCTAGGGAGAAAGAAAGAGTATTATATTGAAGAGTTTAACCCCACATATAATCATCATCAAAAAGTGAACATAGGGGCCAATATATCTTGGAGAGCCAAAATGCTTATTGCCCAACTAAGAACCAATTACCATCAACTCCGTTGTGAAACCGGGCCATTGGAAAAAACCAAAGGAAGCTTAGGAAGAAAGGGTGTGTATGTTTTGCACATTCGGAAAAGTGGAAACAGAAAAACATTTCATTTTAGAGTGTGAAGCTTTCAAAGACAGTAGGGACAACTATGTAAGTATTTTTTTTTTTTAAGTAAAAAGGCGAATCCTGTTATATTAAAGCTTCAAAAAAGAAATACACCATGACATACAGGTGCCAGCTGTCCCGCCTATGCAGGAAACCATGATAGCTAGCCTGTCCAAAAATAGCATGCAAAATCAAACAACTCGTTTCGCCACCCTGCCCGGAGGAAACCAGGGTGCATGTTCATTTTCATCAGTAGTGTAGCAGGGCCTATGCTAACGCTAACTAGGCTAATAACTAAAAGAGCTACTGCTCTGATAAACATCAAAAGAAAAGGAGTTGGAGACCATTCGAAACAGAAGAACCTATTCACCGGAGTCCTCGCAATCGTCCTTCGCCTTGCCGCTGCTGCCAAGAATGACATAGAGCTGAGCACAGGTGGGGCATTGTCGCCGAGGTGTGGCACTGGAGTAGGCTGCGTATAGCATGTCCAAGCGTTGGCTAACGCGGACAAACCTAAAGATTTGATCATCCACCAGACTGCAGACCTCAAAGATCAGGTTCAGGTGCTCCGGATGTAGGAGTGGTGGCGGGGGCGGCGACTTTGATTTGGCTTTCGTCTTTTGGTGACCCTGCGTCTTCCTCTGCGGCTGCGAGTTGGTGTTGCTTTCCGGCAGCTCCTCCTCTACCAGGCAAGTGGCGAACTCTTCCTTAGGAGTGTCGCTCGAGCCGTGTGTCTCTCTCGAACTGGGCGGTGGTGCTGCTGCTTCAATGCACGCCGGGGGGTTCCAATTATCTGGAACTGTAAACATTCGACTCTCCAAGAAGTCCGGGGGGAGCTCCATGGTCGGAATTTCCAAGACATAAGTTATGGGGGGCGAGTTTATAGCTATGGTCTCCCTGTGTCGCTTCCTCTTAGCCGCGTACCATCTGGCTCCTCTGCGGGGTCTCCCCCTTGCTCGCGACATAGTGAGAATGAGGACCAATGCCAGGATGTCTCCTGCGCTTCTACTCCTACTCTGCTCGGCGAGCTTCGAATACATTCTAAGAGTTCTGGTGAGGCAAATAATGGCATAAACGATGGTTGTAGCCATTAAAGCCGAGAACTTAATGCTTTGGCTGGCCAGCCTGTTCTCGTGCGTGAGAGGCCCCATCGATGGACGGAGGCCGACGGAGGTGAGAGCCCTCATAACTGGCTATGGTGTGAGGGCGGTTGGCCACCATAAATGGCCTCTCCTTGCGCGCCTCCACGTGCCCCTTCCTTTCCGTGTGGCACCCCATCCGGGGAACTATGTAAGTATTTTGACAACTAGCTCTTGGAAGAATTTATTTAGCGAGAGGACAATGGAGAAATTGGGAGAGCTCATCATCAAGTTGAACATGAAAAGGATTAAAATGCATAAATTAGTGTGTGAGGCGGTCAGTCCCATAGACTTTTGTTAGCCTCGTGGACATTAAAATACTTTCTTCTTCTTCTTATGTCATCACCATATAATTGTGCATTATTTCTACTACTTGCTTTTGAAAAATTCACTTGCATTATATCATCACCATATAATCGTGCATTATTTCAAAAATTCACTTGCATTATGTCATCACCATATAATATAATAGTGCATTATTTCAAACTCAAGTATTCATCATAATTAATTCAATTCAATGGGCTAACCATCATCATAAATTCTATTTTATTTAATATAAATATTTTTTCCCCATAAAAAATAAAATAAAATGTATTTTGAAAAATTCATATAAATTAAAAAATATTGTTTAAATAATTGAAATATAAAATTAATAATAAATAATAAAAATTTATATTTAAAATTTTTAAATATAAAAAAATTTAAACATAATTTTTAAAATCCTCTATGCATGCTTATTAAATTTCCAAATTAAAATTAAGATGAATATATCTTAATTTAAAATTTAATAAATATAAAATTAAGCTCATCTATTTTAGTTTAAAAATTCAAACAAGATGTAGGAGTCGAAATTACGTATCATTAAACTTGTAAAGCTGTAAATATTTATGAAAAAATGCCAAAACACAGAACATTAGATTGGCAGACGCATCACAAATGGTCATTTTCCTTGGGATAAACTGTTTATTGATTCTGGGTGGGCTTTCCATTATCCTGTGCATTCAACAGGGATTTGAAGCTAGAAATGCAAGAAGTCTGGCACTTCTAGAGGTACTTCATCATTTCAAACCATATCTTAACTCAGTTTGTTTCGGATAAATCGCAGTTAATATCTGATACGAAATTTCTTCTTCCCCTTACCCTACAGTATAATCTATACCGTAACATAGGTAATTCCGTTTTTAGTTTGAAAAATGGTTCCCCAAAACCCCAGTAGCAAAGAAGACAACTTATGCATTGAATTACAGTGTAATTACAATATGTGAAATGAATTCCYGTCAACATTTAGAACATTCATTGCCAAAAAATAGCGAAGAATATGAGAAACCTCAAGTGTTTCTGTGCTAAAGCTAGGTTAACTACAAGTAACTAAATGAAACCCAGAGATTCATAATGCACTCGATGAAATGATTCTGGGATGCTTGTATTTGCATTCTATGTGGCCATTTMAAAAATTAGACCTCATTATGTTAAGTTTATTGAAGCAGAACATACTAGTGGGCATGCCATCAGAAAGCCATAATTCCGTAAGTGGTTRAATAAAAATTGCACGAGTTGTCAGATTCTGCAAATGGATGCTACCAAAATGTTAAATCAGTTTTTATTAGCCCAAAACCAACAGAAGGCCAATGGGGCCTTGGTTCCCTGGTGAACTCGATAGAGTATTAAGCCATCCACCTGGGTTCCATTCTCGTTGTCATCAGCACCAGTCGAATGGCATGCATCCAAAAAGGATGAGGCTGGATACAAGTCCCGGGTGATTTTGGCAGAGTAGTTACCCCTCAGACTGGCACCTAACCTGAAGGCAGTCCATGTTATGAAGTGTAGCCTGCCACTTTGGGGCGTGTTTCTCAAAGCGACTTTCGAGAAAAAAATGCTGGGGATAACAAACCCTTGGCAGAGCTCAGGCTTGATCTTTCAGGACCTTTGTTTTGGAGGAAAAATGTCATGAAGCAAATCCAGTTGTGAGAGGAGTTCTAATCGCGTGTTTAGTGCTCTTGCTACGGATTGGGGTTTGTAGTTCGTTTCTAGTGGATAAATTATTTGATATGTTATACGAGTTTGTAGATGTTGGTTAATCCAATTGTTCTACTTCAATCATTGGACAAGGGTGTTCTTCTAAGGTCATCCTCATCAGGGTTCAGCAAAATGTAAGTATTCTATTATTAATATTTCTCACTGTCCTTTTGTGTGGAAATCTTTCAGTCTGACAAGTTTTACATCGTCAACCAAAGAATCTCGCTGTGAAGGATTTGAGGCTGCCATTTTGGCAAAAGAGGAGGAAGTGACATGGGTTGCTTGCTTCTGGGCAATCTGAATCAGACTACTAGAGCTTGATCTATCCTGTGCAATGATTGACAGGGTTCATGAGAAAGTTTTTTGCATTTTGTGTTGCTGGATGTGCTATTGGTAGTCAATTTAGCTTGCACCTGAAGCTTACCATTAAAGCCCGAGGCTTTGTTTTTTTGGTTTACATTTAACCAAGCACCCCACTCTCCAGCCCGTAAGCAAGGGTAAGATAGTTGTCATGGCTCACGAAGAGCCTCAATCAACAATTGGAACAACTGGCTCACAAAGAGCGAACATGTCACAAGCGAGATTTCAACCCGGGTGGAAAGGATAACAATTCTTCCTCTCAACCACCCAAGCTAGACCCAATTGAGAGGCTTTATTTTGTTATGCTCTCTTCCTCCCTACTTTTTGTTTGAGGTCCATCAAAATCTTGCAGAGGAGATTTTACAGATTTTGGGGCAGAATTTCCTTGTGCTTTTTGCACGAATGCACAACCTTTTACCTTATAAATGGTATCATGGCATCTAAAGCATACATTATGGTTATGGAGATGTGCAATCTTTTGCTTGAAAAGTTTTCCTCCAACCTGGATATCTTTCTTATCTTTCAGCTCTTGCGAAATGCTAACTTGCAGTTGAATCGCTTTAAAATTTAGTGGGTCTAGGTTAGAATGGTCTTTGAAGTTCCTGTCATATTAGTAAGTGGTTGCGTGGCAGTTCTACAGAAGCCTGAAACGCCATAGACGGGCTGAGAAATTTAACTGAAATAGGACAAGGGAGAGAAGCAGATTTGGATACTGAAAAAATGTTTGCTTTATTTTTAAACACTTACAATCTTGAATTGTGTCCAAAGACCTAATGACAATGCTTGGTTATTGATATAGTTAATCGTAATTTTTTTTTAGTAATGTTACATATTGAGTTAACTTTCCACTGATATATTTTCTAGTTCTCCAGAACCTAAGATAGTATCAAAGTCTCTAGCAGCATTCTCTAAACAAAGTAACGAACCAAAGGACAAGAAGCTAAGCTCTGACAAGCATTTCCATAGGAAGGCAATTGAAAATCTTATCTAGTGCAACGGAATTACATATGGTGGACTTCATGAAAAAACTTCCATGCTTGCTTCAACACATTGAAAATTATACATAGTGCAGTGAAATTGCATGTGGTAGAGTTCAAGAACAAACTTCCATGCTTGGTTTAACACCACTACTCTCGCTCTGAGCTTTAGTAGCAGCTTCAAAATGAACATGTAAGTCAACATGGCTATCTGTATGGTTATAGGCTCTCACATCCCTAGTTCTGAATCTTGATGCAAAAGAGAGAAATTAAAGAGCAATTAATTGATGCACAGGTTCCTTAGGGTGTACTTAGGTTAATAAATAAAACTAATTGTTGAGAAAAAAATTGTGAGAAAGTGAGTGCCCTTCTTCTAGACAGAAACGCCCCTCATTAGGCCAGGAATGAAGGTAGGTGGCCATCCACATGTCATATCAGCAGGGCCTATTATACTATTATAGGACGATGCTGTATTTGTATATCTGATAAAGTAAAGGCAGGTCAGCCTATAGGGGGTCTATTAACATAACAGTGGCATAAACACCTGCAGGTTCTCCTCATTTGTTCATTACGTCATTGATGTGCCTCCTTTGTTCTCTTTATTCCTACATGGGTTCAAAAGCCTTGGGTGAAGTTAAGTGTTTTTGCATCAGCTAGAACAATTTTAAGGAGAAGTGAGATGCTTCTACTTTCAGGTCATTTATGACTGAATTTTCCCATTGAAGGGAACTGCTTTCTATTGCGGCCGCAATGATCTCTTGTATGCATGGAATTTTAAAATTCAAGCATCAGAGAAGGAAAACTTGCTTAATTCAGCACATAATCAATAACCTGCATAGATCCATCTTAACTTCGGATCTATCATGCGCAGAGAGGGATCAATTCCCTTGAGGTGCAAACCTTTTCTCAAGTGTTTTGAATCTACACAAAGTTTTTACCTTAAGGGATTTTATCCCTCTCCACACAATGCACATGATAGATCCGAAGTTAAGATGGTTTATGCTAGTCCTTTATATATATGTGTGTGCGTGTGCGTGCCACATGTCAAGTCCATGTTGAGCATGGAAGGAATTACACATCTCCCTCATACTGAGTAGCACACCTTTCAAATGTTTTAACCATAAGAATTTTTTTATTTTCAATTGCTTTATATATATATATATATATATATAGAGTTGACATTGACATATTTTACTTAAGGTGGACATTGAAATATTTATTTTTTTATCAATATTTTTTTAAATGCCACGTGTCAACTCCATGTTGAGCATGGAAGCCTAAAGGAATTACACATCTCCTCCATACCGCTCTGTAGAAAGCGCCTTTCAGTGCAACAATGCATTTATAAGTTAGTATCTTCTTGATTTTTAGTCATTTATTGTCGATTGTTTGTCTTAGAGGGAAACCCACCCCTTTGTTTATCAGACAAACACTAGTTTTTGTTAGCTTTTGTTTTTTCCGAAAGTGTTTGCACCTAGCTAAGGGAGCGCTTCATGTGATTTGAATTCTTTGTCGTATTTTGGTTGACTTACATTTGGGGAGCTTAGTGGGTGTATGCTTACATTGGGATCAGCGTTGGGGTGGTGTACTTCTTGATATAGTAGTTGGCACACATGTGGCAGTTTGACATCTTCTACAAGGGTGAACTTGTTGAGGAGGATGAGTGCTTGGGACATGCAGAGTGACCACCTTGGAGGAGGATGTTATGCACTGGGAGGTTTGGCATGGAGCCCTAGGAGCATTGGAGCCACCTTGCACATATGTTGAGAAGGAACGTTTGAGTTGAGGAGCCATTGTTGGAGGATGCACAGTGCACCATCTTGCCTAGAGGAGCACTTGAAATGTGGACACCTAGACTTCGAGGGTGCACCACCTTGGGTAATGTACAAACTGTATTGTGTCATGTGGAATTCATGTTTAGTGTAGCACTCCACTTGGGGCTTTGTTGTTGACTTAGCCTAGGGTTTACTTGTGGACTTAGTCCACGTTTTATTGTTGGCCTCCTTGTTATCACACAGATTTGCACTCAAGAAGAACAAGCAGATCAATGAGAACACATGTAAAAACCTATAGATTGAATTTAAAGGGTTGAGATTAGTTTCTTGACCAGAATTACAGTAGTGATTTGAATGAGAAAAAGGAAAGAACGTGTGCCTTGACTCCCAGCTCTACCATAAACTGGTTCAAGGTGCTCACTGCAAAACAAATATCCGGCCTGGTGTTAACCAGATACATCAAGGATCCAATCAACTGCCTGTACATCGTGGGATCCACCAAATCTGAATCTAAAGCATAATCACTCAACTTCTTCAGATTTGTCTCGATAGGTGTAGCCATGGACTTGCAGTCCATCATATCGAACCTCATAAGTATCCCCTGTCTGAGGAAGATCTCATCTGATCTCTGTCACACCTCTAATCCCAAGAAATAGTACATCTGGTCAAGATTCTCCACCTCGAACTCTGAGGCCAACTCCCTCTGTCACTGGAGTAAGTCCTGCTTTCTAGTCTGCCTCATTGGCTACTCCCTCTGTGATTGTAGCAAAGTCTATTGAAACAAATGTATCCTCCCAGGAGATCTCACATCTCCTAGAGGCCTCATCAACTCATGACACTTGTCTGTCAGTTCTGGAAGATGTCTCTCTCCCACTTGAATCTGAAGGGGAACTCCCTTTGAATGATCGACTCTTCCTCTGAGTCAACTGACTCCCTCTGAGATCAGGCTCACTCTGAGTCCGCATGCTCCCTCTGAATCTTGACTCCCTTTGAGTCTATACATTCCTCGGAGCCATCTGCTCCCTCTGCATCTGCTGGCTTCCTCTGAAGTCTGATCTCCTATGAATTGTCCTGGGGGTTGCTCCTCCCTACTGAATACCGAGGATTGACTCCCTCTGAACTCTGGCTCCTTCTGAGCTGGTACTTGGTGGGGCCACCTGCCTCACCATTGGTGGAGCCATTTGCTTCTCCTCATGATGTGGCTCATCAATGCCATATAACTCGAGAATCTCTGAGGTCATTTAATCTCCTTGAAAGCATCACGGGGAGTTGCATGCCTCACTACATCCTACAAAGTGTCACGAAGCCATGCTGACCTCCTCCTGGTCACTGCAACATCTCTAGGTAGATCCATTGGCCCTGCTAGCTCTACTGATTCTTCCTGATAGTTTGAAGATGAACAATTGGACTAGAGGGAACTGTACAGTCATCCCTCGGAGCCTTCTACTCCTCACAATCAATCTCCATATGAGACACTCTTTATCCCAGAAAAGTACCCTTCTTTCCAGAAGGTTCTAACTTCATCCTCTTCTGCTTCGGTACATGGATGTATACTGTCATGTAGACAACTTCTTGTCTGGATAGTCTGCTCCATGTCTAAAACTAGAGATCATCTAATTTGTTGCCTCTTGCAACCGTCACTATAACTCCCTCTCAGGGCTATCACCTATGACCTGGCTAGAGCAAGAACAAGAACAAGAACAAGAACAAGAACAAGTACAACCATCACTATAGCTCTTTCTCGGAGCTATCACCTGTGACTTGCCTGGAACGAGAATAAGAAGCACGGACAACGCTTTTCTAGTGTTGTGACCAATTATTTCTCCATGGTAACCTGCCCGTAACAAAACAAGAACATCTCCATGGAATTTACAAGGTAACCTGCTTGGAACAAAACAAGAGCATTTCCATGGTAACCTCCATGGAATTTTCAAGGTAACCTGCCTGGGCCAGAGACAACAACCAAGAACATCTCCTAGAAGAGATCAATTTCATCTTGTAAACAAGTGCATCATTAGTACTAGTGAGCATTTACATAATGATCATCGTACCAACAATACTCAAGTGTTACTAAACATTTGATAGCAAAAGTACTCAGTAGTAATAGAATTCTAAAGACTGTTGTCCCAGTTACAACATTTACTTAAGATGTAGCAATATAAAATATCAAACCTGATATGCAAACCTGGAGTCTTGCTGCTACTGTTCCATTTGATTTCGAGTTGTCATATACTATAGGAGACATCATCACTGCTGCCTCCAACTCTTGAGCTTCCTCTGAGTGCACTAGATCTATGATCCCTTTGGATCTACTTTCATTGCTTGAACAAATGTCCTTTTGCCAAGTGTACATCTGTTGAAGGAAAATCTCCCTGCGGACAGGTAGATCTCCTCTTGAGAGCTAGACTCTTAACTCTTAAGACATAAGGTGCTTAACATGGACGCTGACTTCCTTTTAGATCTAGATAAACTAATGTGTGAGGAGGAAGGAGAAAAGAAGTACCTTTTTACCGGTGTTTGTCCCTGCACAGTCCGAGTTGAGCTCCAATCTTAAACTCCTCGATAAGCCCTGTAGACAAACAAAGATACAACCAGCTTCCTACTCTACTGAGATTAGCT
>JASDQU010586401.1:39808-51642 GCA_032191745.1 Picea mariana | reverse complement strand
AAATTACTTCATCTTCTTCTTCTTTGTCTGAATCTGTCTTCGCAGTGGCAACTCCTGCATCACAGGACACCGACTTTTCTAATGAAGGAGCTTCTTGCTTTGCACAATTGGGTCTAATCTCTTGTAAAACATTATCAAGTTTATTAATGGCATTAGAGACTTTGAGCATGACAGCTTCAGACTTCAATCTTCCAGGAACCTCTCCTGCAACACCAAACTTAATCAAGTCTGCATCAAAATATATTCCATATCTTCTATCTTCTATTGAATTTGCAACTTCCTTTTGAGCTGCCAGAATCCTGTGGACCTGAGTGTTCTTTTCTTTCTTTCCACCAAGCCCATTGTAAGAATGCAACTTAGAGAAATCTAAAGCAAGTTGTGCTGGGGCAAATCACAGAAATCCCCAGTTCAAAATCCTCCCACAATGCAATACCCCCACTTCCACCTCACAACACCTCTCATTTTCTTAAAAGGGACAAATGCAATCTCACCTCCCAAACTACCTGCATGGTAATCTCGGTGAACATTTTCAAAGTCCAAAAGTTTGTTCAGAAAAACACCAGAGTGATTCCAGAAAAAATGATCTTTTGCCAGCTTGCTTCTCTTCAATATCTTTAGTTATTACTGATTGCAGTATCTGGTCTGCATGCCAACCTTCCATAAAGACTAGTATTGCTGGCAAAAAGGAACTAGAGAAGATATCTTCAATATTTTCACATCTGCTAATAATACACCCTGCAAATTCAAAATCGGCAGTAAAAGCATTCTAAAACAGGGCAGATCACTATAAATTTTCTGCATACAACAGACTTCAACTTTCAGTTTTTCTAAGCTTATGAACTGTGATGATTATAGTAGTCACGAGCTGGAGAACCACAAGTCTGCTAAAAGAGGAGCCAATGACCAATGCATCTGAACCAGCTCCCAATTCTGAATTAGGTCTGGGTATAAAAGCTCCTCAAATTCATTTATAGCAGAGGAACCAGCTTCATCAAATGTCTCCACATTAGAAACAAAAAAAATCATATTTTATAAGTAAAGGGTCATAATTGAATTAGAAAAACATCAGATGCAATACCAAACAAAACTTACACGGAATGTACCAAGTGCATGTAGAAAGAATTCCATAAGGCTAACATAGCAAATTCAAAAATCTCTTGTTAATCTCTGCAATATTGACTTGTTTTCTCTTCAGTATTGCTCTTCCTTGTTTTTGTTCCTTAACAGAGAACTTCACATCCCTTCATTCTCTCCCTCTCCCAGCACCTTTTGTTGGTGTCTGCTTAGTCACAAATGTTTCAACATGAGGCAGAAACTGAGAATAATGCCAACAATCCTGGAAACATGCCAATCAAACTAATGCCTCAATACATGAAAAGAAATAAGACATAGGAGCAAGCAATAAGCATGCATACACTATTTCCTTGATAAAGGGGGATGTGAACAACAGAAAGATATATAAGATAAAGAAAAGATAATTTAATTAATGTCCAACGAATGACCAAAAGAAAGGTCAATGGGACTAGAAGGAACAATCAATGATACCATTTGTAGGGGTGCCCTAAGTTACTCTGAAAACATAAAGTAAAAAATAACATGATCAAAGAAAATGTGAATTAAATATTACATCCAACAGGAAGAAGAAGGAGAGAGCACTAGAGAGTATCTAGAAGTCTGTAAGACCGGATGAAGAGGAAGAAGGTGAGGTGGAGGAGGTATTTGTCAAGAAATTAAAAACACTTCCACACTAAAGCTAGCAGAAGAGAGGAAGAAAGATTTAATCAAGTCAGTAAACACACAATACACAGATTTTACCCTGGAAACCCAAATGGGAAAACCAGCATTCCTTGAGCGTTTTGCTCTCTTGTTGTCTTATTCATTCAGAATAAAAGGTTACAAGTCTAACCTTGGTTTACACCTAAGACACGATCGACATCATACCATCTTGCATTTCACAAGAACAACCCTGTAGCCTATTCGGCTTACATCTCCATGACCAATGACCTCTATCTTTAACCTCTCACGTTTTTTTAATTACAACATACAACACACCTTCTTTATAGGCTTTACAGTAGGCAAAACCCTAAAGAAAAGGAGCCCAAAAATGGTTACAAATCCACGTAGATCATTGGCTAAAATCCCGTGAATCTCGGGATTCTGTTACAATTGACTACCAAGTCGGATTACCAATCGTCCTTCATTCGGTCTTCAGTCGGTCGTCACATGTCCGCCTTTCAACCTCTTGTCGTTGACTTGCTATCGATATCTTCGATTTCGAGTTTACCCGATCGACTACCTCCTCGACCTTCAACTTGTTGTCGATATCTTCGACTTCGACTTTACCCGATCAACCACCTCAACCTTTGTCCTGTTGTCAATTCCTTTGACTTCGACTGTCAGTCGATCCACCTCGACTAGACTTTCACTGCAAAGAATATAACAACCCAACATTCTCCCACTTGTTGTTTTCTTTGTTGAAACCGAAAGATTCTTGAACTCTCGTTCATAGACCCAGGACAGTAATGCCCATTGCCTCTCTACACCAAGAGAACTTCACAGCACTCACAGGCTTGGTCAAAGAGTCTGCTATGTTTTCCAACGTGTCTACTTTCTCCAACAGCGCCTTGTTGCTTTCCACCACGTCTCTCACGAAATGGTATTGTACATCAATATGCTTGGTCTTAGAATGATAAGTTGGGTTCTTTGCCAGAAATATTGCGCTTTGACTGTCGCAACTTATCTTCATAGCTTTATGCTCAAACCTAATTCATGAACACAGCCTTTGCAGCCATACTGCTTCTTTACTTCCATGAGTGGCTGCCATGTATTCAGCTTCTGTTGTTGACAAGGCTACGACGGCATGTTGCTTACTCATCCAACTAATTGCTCCACCAAACATCTTGAACACGTATTTACTGGTCAACCTTCATCGATCCAGATTTACAGCCCAGTCAATGTCGACAAAGCCATGTACATTTAATTAATTGTCACCTCCAAGTTTTCCTTGGTAGCATATAGCATAGTCTTTTGTCCCACACAAATACCTGAATACCCTTTTGACAGTTGTCTAGTGCTCCTTTCCGGGTGTCGACATGTATCTGCTCAACACTCCCACTGCATGGACAATGTTTGGTCGAGTGCAGACCATCGCATACATTAGACTACCAACAGCACTTGCATAGGGAACACATGTCATGTCCTCTATTTCCTCCTGTGCCTTTGGACATTGTTCAACAGTTAGCCTCGCTCCCATAGGAATAGGCACCTTCATAGGTTTGCAATCATGTATGTTGAAACATTTCAAAATTGTTTCAATATACTTTTTTTGGTTCAACCAGATCTTTCTAGTTGCTCGATCTCTCTTGATCTCCATTCCCAGAATGAAGTTTGCTGCACCAAGATCCTTCATGTCAAACTTGGAGGATAGCTACTTCTTCACCTCTTTTATTGCATTCATGTTGTTTCCAATCAGCAACATTCGTCGACATACAATCCTACATATATGAACTGCCCACCTTCTTCTTTGGAATATATGCAGTGATCATCTTTGCTTCTCACAAATCCCAAACTAAGGATGTATGTGTCAAACTTTTGGTACCACATCCTTAGTGATTTCTTTAGACCATAAAGGGATATTTTCAGTTTGCACACCAAATCTTTCTTGCCCTTTACTACAAAATCCTTCAAGTTGTTTCATGTAGATTTCTTCTTCTAGGTCCCCGTGTAGGAACGTTGTCTTTACATCCATTTGTTCTATTTCCAAATCAAATGTTGCAGCCAAAGACACTAGTACTTTAATGGAAGTTAATTTTGCAAACAGGGGAAAAAATCTCAGCGAAGTAGACTCCTTCAACTTGGGAATATCCTTTCGCTGCCAGTCGAGCTTTGAATTTATCGACTTGTCCTGCAACGTTCATCTTCTTCTTGAATACCCATTTGCTACCGACAGGCTTTCTTCCACTAGGTAATTTGACTAAGTCCCATGTCTCATTCTTGTGCAAGGATAACATCTCTTCGACCATGGCATCCTTCCAAAGTTTTCCCTCTACTGAGTCGACTACCTCCCCGACCGACTTGGGCTCCTCGTCAGTGGCAGTTAACACAAATGCGGAAAGCAAGTCGGACGAACTATATCTTTCGACTAGTTTTCTTACTCGTTCTGACCTCCTTACAACCGGGGTCGGTTATTCCACCTCTTCATTTCATTCAATCAACTCATATGAATCAGCTTCTTTGTTCCTCAGTTCAAACCGCACCTTCTCTGGATTATTCTCTGTTTGAACCATCTCTTCAGGCTCGGACTTCCTTCCGATTTCTCTGAAGACCACATCCTAACTATACATTGTCCTCCTTGATGCAAGATCCCAGAGCTTATATCATTTCATTCCTTCTTTGTATCCAATGAAAATACACTTAACTTCCTTCTTGTCCAGCTTGCTCCTCTTTTCCTTGGGAACATGCACAAATGCATCACATCCAAATACTTTGAGATGTGAAACCGAAGGCTTCTAACCAGACCATACCTCATGTGGAGTCATGTCGATTAGCGCCAACGAAGGAGACATATTCACCAAATATTTTGCAATGTTGACTACCTCTGCCCAGAATTCTTGTGCGAGCCCAGCACCATTGAGCATGCTCCTTGCCTTGTCCATCAATGTTCTATTCATTCTCTCAGCAACTCCATTTTGTTGTGGGGTATATGTTGTGGTATTTTGGCGTGCTATGCCACACTGCTTGCAGAACTGATCAAATTCCTTTCCACAGAATTCACCACAGTTGTCAGTTCTCAGCACCTTAATCTTCTTATCTGTCTGGTTTGCTACAAGAGATTTAAACATTTTGAATTTCTCGAAAACCTTTGTTTTCTTCCTCAGGAAATATATCCATGTCTTCCTAGGAAAACCATCTATGAAAGAGACATGATACAGGGATCCACCAAGTGAAGGCATTGAAACAGGGCCAAACACATCAGTATGAACCAATTCTAGAATCCCCTTTGCCTTTGTTGCTCCAGATGGGAACCTCACCCGACTTTGTTTTCCATCTATACAATATTCACAAAAGTCGACTTCTAAATTACATTCAGGAAAGTCTACGACCATACCTTTGTTATGCATAGCTCGAAGTCTTTTNTCCAATGTGTCTCATCCTCTCGTGCCAATGCATGGTCGGGTCGACTTTATGATGACTTGTCGAGTCGGGTTGAATCGACTCAGCTCGAGTTGAGTCGAGTCGACTTCAAGAACAGCGATGTTGTTGCATCCAGTCTAGTTAACATTCCCTAATAACTTGTATAGGGTTCCAATCCGAACTCCTTTCATTGATACTATCATGCCTCTGACCATCTTGCACGTATCCTTCTGAAATAGAGTGTGCACCCCTACATCACTCATCTTGCTGACAGATATTAGGTTTCTTGCCAAACCCAAAATATGTAGCACACCTGGAAGGGTTCTACTCCCATCCTGCAGTATTAGTCGAACTCTTCATTGTCCAACAATTTTGGTTGTCTAGTCGTCCCCCAAGAACACATCTCCTCCTTCATATCGTTCATATTCGCAGAACCATTCTCTATGTGGTGTCATATGATAGGATGCTCCTGAGTCGATCAACCAAACATCTTGATCCGACTGTGTACTGGTCGATGCCAGGTACACATCACCTCCCTTATCTGGAGTCGTCTTTCTCTCAGTCGAATGCTTCTCATCGGATCCTGTACTAACTTCCATTGCCTTTGACTTGCAGTCCCTTTTGTAATGCCCAGCTTTACCGCATTTCCAGCATCTTCTTGTCGAGTGAACAAGGGATTTAGATCCACCCTTCGACTTAGACTTTCTATCAGAGAATTTGCCTTTTATCTCTGTCTATCGATCAACCTCTCACCACTAATGCATCTTTGGTCAATCCTCCCATGTTCTTCCTTCTCATTTCTTCTAAAAGTAGAGATGAAACCACGTCTTCTATAGCGTTAATGTGGTTGCATTGCTCCCTATAGCCACGACTAAGCTATCCCAGAAGTCTGGGAAAGAACATAATAGGCTAATACATTTCTCCTCAGTGATTTTAATATCCACAGAAGATAATTGCTTATAATGGTATTAAACGCATTTAAATGGTTAGTCACTGAATTGCCCTCACTCATCCTTAGAAGATACAGTTTCTTTCTGAGATACAATTTATTTACCAAGGATTTCGACTGGTACAAGCTCCCCAACTCGTCCCACAGTTTCTTGGCCGAATCTTCACCTGAGACATTCAGCAGTATTGAATCTGTAAGACAAATTCAAATCGTACTTATTGCCCTTCTCTCGAGTTTCTCCCATTCTTCTGTTGACATACCGGTTGGAATGGTTCCTGGACAAGTTGTTGCCCATTGTTCTTAATCTACAAGATCTCCAATTTTAAGCTTCCAAAGCTCAAAATTCTAACCATTGAATTTTTTATATCTATCCTTGAACTACTTGCCATTCTTTAAGCACAATCTGTAAAGATTTCTAACTTACGACTCTTACTGAATCTAGGGTTTAGCTCAGATCCAAGATTGTTAAATCAAGCTCTAATACCACATGTCAGGAAATGAAGAACACTTCCACACTAAACCTAGCATAAGAGAGGTAGTAAGATTTAATCAAGAAAGTAAATGACAAAGTAAACACACAATACACAGAGATTTTACCCTGTAAACCCAAACGAGAAAACCAGCATTCCTTGAGCGTTCTACTCTCTTCTTGTCTTATTAATTCAGAATAAAAGGTTACATATCTAACCTTGGCCTACACCTAAGACACAATCGACATCATACCCTCTTGCATTTCACAAGAACAACCTTGTAGCCTATTCGGCTTATATCTGCATGACCAACGACCTCTACCTTTAACCTCTCACGTTTTTTTCATTACGGCGTACAACATGCCTTCTTTATAGGCTTTACAGTAGGCAAAACCCTATAGAAAAGGCGTCAAAAAACGATTACAGATCCACGCAAATCATTGGCTACAAATCTCGTGAATCTCGGGATTCTGTTACAGTCGACTACCAAATCGGATTATCAGATGGCCTTCATTCAGTCTTCAGTCGGTCGTCACGCGCTTGCCTTTCGACCTCTTGTCGATTGACTTACTGTCGATATCTTCGACTTCGACTTTACCCATTCGACTACCTCCTCAACCTTCGACTTGTTGTTGATATCTTCGACATCAACTTCACCCGATCGACCACCTCGACCTTTGTCTTACTGTCGATTCCTTCGACTTTGATTGTTAGTGGATCCACCTTGACTAGACTTTCACTGCAAAGAATATAAAAACCCAACAGTATCCACCGCAGAGCCAAGCATGGAGAGGGATCTGAATTTTGATGCCACTGTCTAATGATGTCAGCTGGGGAGGGGCCTGGGCTGAGAGGACCTAGCTGGATGATCCTAGGAGGCATCTGGGAAACATGAACAGATCTTCTCCTAAAAGTCAAGGACAAGGAAAGGAATCTCATTATATGACTCTAGCTCAGGTTGGGCCATCAATCCGATCGATCACCTGTGTAGAGAACAAGCGTGCTAAGAGCTCTTATTTGAAAGGCCTGATCAACTCTGGGATGAGATGCCATGAGTGGTGTTATCGTACAGATTGTAGATCGTGTAGAGTCCTTCACAATCCCAACCAATGGACAACAAATCGGGACCACGACCCATTGTCACCTCATGAAAAGTCTCGGGTGACCCCTAGGGGAAATGACTTGGAAGGTCAAGGAAGCCCTAAGGGATCATGATACAAGGTTGATTATGGACTTGGATGAGGGAAAGGCAAGATGGGAATGGATGCCAAAGAACCCTACAAGGACAATTAATCGATGCCCCTAAATGTGTGTATGACTCAAGCCCAATAAGACAACCCCGCCAAATAAGAACAAGTGTTTAACAAGTATATTATCTAATTAAAAATGTGGAAAGAATGATGTATCAACCTCAAACACAAGTTGCATTAATGAGACAATGATTATACCATTTGTTCATTAAAATCCGACAATTCTAGTATGATTGCACAAGTAATGAGTTATTCTAACACTTGCCTTTAACAATGAAAATCAGATCTGAAGTAACTTATAAAGCAATGGAAATGCAAGGTCTCTAAGCCTTTTATTATCAGCAAAACTTAGAAATCAGCCAATTAAATTTTAGCAATTCATCCAATAAGTCAATATTTCCCTAAGAGTGAATATCAAGTGATTTTTTAACGGTTATTAAACCCTAACCAGATCTGATATGGTTTACAACAGCAGCAAGAATTCTTTAGATCAGCAAGATAATCATCAAAAGAAAACCCAAAATTTACTTCGAGCACTTAACCAATGATTTCCAATAATTTTCCCCAAAAGAGGGCACACTATTCAATGATTTCTAAGTACTTTTCAAACATAAACCAGGTCCGATATAAGTGTATGACAGCATTAAAATCAGCAACAAAACTAAGTCCAAATTTACTAGTTAACACTTAAAACAAGTCTAGAACAGTTAGTAATAAACTAGGAGAGTAAAGCTAGCAAACTAATCTACCAATTGGGTTCTCAGCTAAGCTAAACTGGACTGAAATTTTCTACGTTAAATCAGTCTTATGGCTGTAGCATTCAATTAGGCACAGCAGAAAAGTAAATTATCAAAACAACAAACTAATTAGTCTAGGTGATAGATCTTTTGATTCTCTTTAATTTTGACTATTTACTCGCTAAATTTGACCAAATAGAACCTAAGATCTAGTTATCAAAGGTTTTGGAACACTTTATGAACATAAACCAGATCTGATATATCAATTTGCAGTAGCGATATCAGCCAAGAAAACTAATTTAAAAGCCACAAATTAACCTCTAAAATCAGCAAGAGTACTTAGGAAAAATTTAGAAGAAACTAGGATACAAAAAACTAGCTAAACTAGCCTATTAAGTTAGGGTTAGATGAACTAATCTGAATAGGTTTTTTCTGCACTAAAAATCAACCTTATGGCTGTAGCATTCATTGAGATACAGCAGAAAATCTAACCATCAAAATACAAAGCTATTATGCTAGATTTATAGATCAGCTAGAGGGCTTCAAATTTGACTATTTATTTGTTTAAATTGACCTAGGGAAACTCAAAATCTAGCTAATCTAGGGTTGATAACCTAACTAGGGTAAAAATTGCAGCAAAGAGAATGAAAGAAAGAGAGCTTGGAACCCCTCAAATGAGGCCGCCCAAGTGGGCAAAGGGGTCGCCCTAGTCGGACGATTTCTTCTTTGTAGTCAAATCTCCGCCTTGGTGGAAAAACACACTTCCCAATGCATAATTTCAAGTTCTCCGGTGCAAGATCAATGCCTTAGTCTCTTTGGGTATGGAGTCAAAGCTTGGAGGAGAGGCTAGAAAGTCCCAGAAAAGAGGCCATATGGGCCACCCTAAGGCTAGCCAGGGAGATTTGGAGAATCAACCAGTCTTGTGAGGTATTGACAAAAGCTAGGGGGAACGTACAACCTCTGTGAGTCAAACCAAAAGTCAGGACAAACAAGATGCGATGTAAGTCTAATGCAAAAGTCAGGGGGAACGTACAACCTCTGTGAGCATAGACATTGTAGTGCAAAAGTTAGAGGGAACGTACAACCTCTGTGAGCATAGACAAACTAGTGCAAAAGTCAGGGGGAACGTACAACCTATGTGAGCCTACTCAAGCCTTGTGAACCATGAGCAAATGTCAAGGCATCTAGCAAAAGTTAGGTTGAACGTAAAATTCCTATGAGCTAGAAACAAACAATCTTCCTAATATTGCAAATGATGTAATGTATTGATTTAGTGCGCTGGCACGTGTCACACCTTCCACCATGAAGAAATTTGAATTGCTTTGTAAAAAGTCAAGTTGTAAAAAGCGAAAGTTGCAAGTCTAGGTCAAAGTCAAAGTTGTCAAGGTTGTTGCATGCATGTCATGCATGCTAAGGAGTTCACATGCATCTCATGTCAAAGGCGAGTTCCTAACTGAAGTGGTAAGTTCAGTTCTAATTTTGACTGCTGAGTTAATGGTCAGCTCTAATTCTGATGGCTGAGTTAACTTCAGCATGCATTCACTTAGGCTATTTCGAGCCATCTCCTCTCTACCTCTCCACTCCTATTTAAGCAAGAGGTCAACCCTCTCTTCTACACAATTGTTATGCAGCGTACGAGTGAGGAAGAAGAGTGATATATTAGTCCATAACAGAGTGGTAACAGGTGCGTATCAGTCCAGCTCAATGATGCATATAACAGTCCAAGAACAGAGCTTATATCAGTCTATTAAAGGCAGCGAACATCAGTCATAAGAAGACTGTTGTAACAGTCAATAAAGGCAGCCATGTCAGTCCAATAACAGGCTGCTATAACAGTCAATAAAGGCAGCCATATCAGTCCAATAACAGGTAGTTATAACAGTCAAATAAAGGGCAGCATATCAGTCCAAGAAAGTAGCGAGGTACACCTTCAAGGCTGGACTATAATAGAGTTTATAACAGCGAGGCTTCTCAGTAGTCTACAGTCAGGTTAGAGTCTTTGGCAAGCTCTTTAAGAGCAGAGTATTCATGGTGGATATTTTGTAAGTGATCATACTTTATTAATGCAATAAAAAGAGATTGTTTGCTGGGGGTTTTCTCCCTGTATAGGGTTTCCCCAGGGTACATGTAATGTGATCTTGCATGTTGGTAAATTCTTATGATTATTGTTGTTTTGGTTTATGAATGATGTTAAACTAAGTTCAAAGTATAGTTAAAATTTAAAGAAGTACCTACAGTTTAAAATTAAGCTCATAAATTAACATGGTATCAGAGCTTAAGGCGTGTTAAGCTTGTTGAAGTGCAGCAGCAGGGTACACACAGATCCAAGCAAGCTTGATTAAGTTTCCAGCGTAAGGTCCATGGCATCCTCCATTTATATTGGACCGAGGATAGGCTTGAAGGAGCTTCCAACTTCAATGTGTGGAAGCTCCGGATAACAAATATCTTGCAGGAGCATGATCTTGAGCAATATGTGACCACAGTGGTGGAGGAAACCACCACTAATGCAGGAAGAGCGGCCTTCAGGAAGAGTCAAGCAAATCATCTTTGACTCAGTCAAAGACAGTATAATGCCAGCGATGACTTCGTTAATGACTGCCAAGGACTGTATGGATACCTTGGTGAATCTGTATGAGAAGCAAGCTCCAAGCCAGAAGAGGACACTTGAGCACAAGCTTAAGTATTTGAAGATGGAGAAAGGTGAATCAATAGAATCTTTTTGTTCCAGGATAGCCCAGATCAAAGATCATTTTTTGGTCACAGGGGTCACAGTGGACTATGATGACTTAGTGCAGGCCATATTTGATGGTCTTCCTTTTTCATGAGAGACCTTCTTATCCAGTGTAAGTGGGAGAGAGATTCAGCCTACGTTTGAGAGGTTATGGCATGATTGCCTCCAAGAGGAGAGTCGCACTGCTACCAAGAGCGAGCCAACCAAAGAAGAGCATTCAGCATTAGCATCAAGACTCAAGGGAAAGAAGAAAGTCACTTCCCAGAAAGGCTCTCAGAGGAAGTCAAACACCAAAGATATGTTCAAAGTCAAGAGTATTGATACATCTAAGATTAAATGCTTTAGTTGTAATAAGTTGGGTCATTTTGCTAAAGGTTGTTGGTATAGGAAGAAAAATCCAAGGAAAGGGAAACATCATGCCTCAACTACAGAGGATGATGAATCCAAACGAAAACAGAAAAGTCCTTTTAATGAAAAAGAAACTAGAAAAGAATATTACCTAGTTTCTACCTTATCCAATTCAGTTTTCACGAGGCTGAAAACTTGGTTAGTAGACAGTAGTGC
>JASDQU010586400.1:32317-43622 GCA_032191745.1 Picea mariana | reverse complement strand
TAGCTCCAATTGATGTTCCTAGATACATTGTAGTAGGCCATAAAAGACATGTTTGGGGTCGATAGACTTTACAGGAGGCAAAGGGACATGCATCTCCTCAAGGCACATTCCAAGAGAGCAAGAAATCACAAAGATTTTTGAGCTATGTTTCAACCATGAGCCATGTCATTGATACCGAGCCTTCTTGTCACGGAGAAGCAATATGACAACATGTATGGAAATATTCCATGATAGAAGAGTATCAATCCATCATGAAGAATGATGTGTGGGATATTGTTCTAAGACTAGAAGGGAAGTCTGTAGTGACTTCCAAGTGGATCTATAAGATCAAGCATGCAGTTGATGGAAGTGTTGAGAAGCACAAAGAGAGATTTGTGGCCAGAGGATTCTCTTAGGTAGAAGGAATTGATTAGGAGGAGACATTTTCTCCTGTGGCCTGATACACTTCCATCTGTACGATTATTTCCCTAGTTGCATCCATGGGTTGGAGACTACATCAAATGGATGCAAATATAACCTTTTTCAATGGTGATATTGAAGAAAAGGTTTACATTGAGTAGCTAGATGGATTAGTGATACATGAGCATAAATCTCATGTGTGCAGGTTGAAGAAAGCCCTATATGGACTAAAGAAGGCACCTCGTGCTTGGTAGGAGAAGATGAATGGATTCCTGATGAGTTTGGGTTTCAACAAGAATGTTGTTGATCCAAAACTATACTATCACATTGTTGGTGACGAGTGCCTGATTTTGGTCTTGTACGTTGATGATTTATTCCTTACCGGTTCATAAAGTCTTATTGCTAAATGAAAGCATGCATTGACTTATGAATTCGAGATGAAGGATCTAGGTATGATGCACTACTTCTTGGGACTAGAAGTATGGAAAAGGACTAATAATATTTTCCTGAGTCGAGGAAAATATACAATGGAGATATTGAAGAAATTTGGTATGACAACTGCAAATCCATGCCTACACCGATGGTGATGGATATGAAGAAAATGAACGAGGCTTCTATTGATTCAGGCGAGATTGATCCACGCATTTATCGACAACTGATTGGATCATTTATGTATCTGGTTAATACTAGACCTGATATATTCTATGCAGTGAACGTGCTCAGTCAGTTTATGAGTCAGCCGAGACAGACTCACTGGATAGCAACGAAGCATGTATTGAGATATCTACGAGGAACAATTGGATATGGCCTGAGATGTGCCTCCGGTGTAGACATGATATTGCAGGGATATGCCTATGCATATTAGGTAGGGAGTGTAGTGGATTGGAAGAGAACATCTGGTTGTTGTTTTTAATTTGGGATATGCCATGGTTTCCTAGTGCAGTAGGAAGCAGAGCTCTGTGGCTTTGAGTACCGCATAAGCCGAGTACATAGTGTTTTGTGTGGCAGTCCGTGAAGTAGTGTGGCTTCACAAGCTCCTTACAGATTCTTTTGTTCATGAGATGGATTCCACTATTATCCATTGCAATAGCCAGAGATGTGTGAAGCTCTCAGAGAATCCTTTGTTTACCGATAAATTGAAACACATTGAGATCAAATACCATTATATCAGAGATATGGTGCAGAGGAAAGAAGTACATGTGAAATACCTTTCTACACATGAGAAGATTGCAGATGTATTCACCAAACCACTTTCCAGGACGAAGTTCGAGTACTTATGTGAGAGACTTGGCCTGGTGGAGAATGCCTCCCTAGATGAGAGGGAGTGTTGATGATTGCAGATTCATGAGACATCCTCCAAATCGTTCTCCTCTGGATTCAGTTGAGACATCTGTGAGAGAGAGTCCAAGTGTTGGGTATGCCCATGTGATGGGTGTGCATCATAATCTAGACTGAGTTGTTATGACGTGTGGTCTCTTGCTTTGCACTCCTCTGGAATGAGTTGAGTCAAATTGAGATGGTCTCTTGCCTTGTACTTCTGTGGACTCAGTTGAGTCAACTTAAGATGGTACTCCAGATGATTATCCTATGGACTCAGTTGATATAGAGATCTGTTGAGTATGATGTCTCTGTGGCTGAGCACAGGTGGATGTGTCCCTAGTGGCTGAGCACTAGTGGGCGTGTGGATCCCTTGCTATATTGTCTAAGTGTAAGATTTACTTCTAACCCTAATTTTGATGTAAAGGGTACAAGTCGACCCCACCATATATGAAAGATAATTAATGTTTATGTAATGATTAATTATATTACTAAGTTATTGAGGTCATCCCTATTGTGCCAAGAGACACACCTATTGATGTGTCTAGTCTTGTATAAAAAGAGGTGAATCCCCATTGAGGATTACACACTCTCTCACTTGTCATTTGGAAATTTTAGATCTACTTGTACGACTGAAGTGCACACCTCTCTTGGGCGCTAGTTTCAAGGTTGTAGAGCACCCTCTTGTGTGCATCTAGGATTTATGGTTTGGGGGATCTTCTCTTGAGAATATAGCAAATGATTGTTGGGTTTATCCCTTGATTGAGAAGGGTTTTCCCAGGATACTTCTTGTGTTCTTGTGCATGGTTATTATTCTTGTGATCTTGGTTATTGAAGCACTTGTGTATGGTGTTACTGCATTTGTTTATGGTTCAAGTACATGCTAAATGAAATAGACCTCATGCTTGAGCCTAGCACTTAGTGAAAATTCAACAGTGTTTTCCTAAGAACGCGCACGCGGTCTTATTGATAAAATTATTTAAAGGGCCCAAGCGTGATTTGTTCCCATTGTGCACAAATAGTGCTTGAGTTTCTCTCATTGGGAAAATATAGTGGAGCTAGAGAGGAGGAAGAAAGGGAGGAGGGGGAAACCATGTTTAGGTATGTTACATTTTTCTTAATTTTTATCCAATTTAGTATTTTGAAAAGGAACCTAATTTAAATGCCATGGTTTATAAATTGTAGCATATATAATACAATGAAACCCCAAGACAATTTAAACCACTCAGAAGAAAACCAAGAAGATCAAAACCCCAAACCACCACCACCACACAATGTAAACACTGAAAGGTGATGGGTTGGTTATATCACGAACCCTTGAGGAACAATTAAGGGACTCTGAAGAGCCTAGTGGAGTCTCCTTGGCCACACCCGTGGACATGATTGTGTATTCCATTGCAAGTGCCCAAGGGAAATTGACCTCTATTTCTGATTATAGGGAACAAATGTATGAGTATTATAACACTAGTTTGAACAAAAACCAAGTCAAAGATCTGATCATTTCAAAACAACAAATATTGTTTATTTTAAGGGATCCTAGAAATGGACAAGATCTACCATTGACCAGGAAACACATCTCCATTGACTGGTGCATCCATCCCCATATTATTCAAAACTGGATGGATAGGTGGTATATGGTTTTTGATAAACCTCCCTGCAATAACAGGGAGATGCCCTTATATTTTCTGAGGAAATTATGGGCTGAGTTTATTATGGGTAAGAATGTAAACTAATTTGACATTGGTGAATTCCATGGGGTGGGTCAAGGGTCCACATAATACCAAGAGCATTCCAATCACAACCCTGTGTTAGGTCCCCGTCCCCCTAGGAGAATCCCTGACCCCCCTACCCAACATCCTCCTGTTGCAGAGAACTTGCAACATGTACAGTTAGCCATCTCATCATTGACTTGTATCCTAGTGCAACAAAGTAGCTTTGTTGCACTGTCTTAGCAGGAGGTGTTTACCAATGACATTGATAGAGGGGTTGGAGCTTCAACATGCAATAGAAGGAGAGGGAACATGGACATAACAACCGCCCATGTGAACCTCATAGATGCTTGAGCTGTGAACATACATATTATGTGTTGGCGTGAAAGTGATCAGACCAGGGTCCTTCTTAAGTTACCAACAAAAGGTACCAAAGTAGTCTAGAGCGATGGAATTTTCATCTTCCCGAGAGGGAAGAAGTCTCACTTGAAGCGTAATCGAGACAAGAAAGAGAGGGAAGGGTAAGGAGAATACTTAGACAGACCTCTGAGTTATCAAGATTCATATTAGTCTTGCGCAAGATAGATTAAACCTATAGCAGTTCAGAACATCTCCTAACTAAGAATAAAGGGAACAAAGTTGCATCACCATTCATAATGAAGCAATTTAAGTATATCATGCATAAAAGATAATACATAGCAACATTCAATACATTCAGAATACTAAATACACAAGATATATTCGAAATTTGGGCCTCCAATTATATTAACATACCAAGTTTTTCTCTCAGTGCTATTCCCATACATAGGTAATCGGAGGATGATACTCATCAAATACAAGGAAAGGTTACAATCTCTTGCTCCTCTACATCTAGACTGATACAAAAATATGATACATTGATAGTTTGGTTCTTACCCAGATCTCCAAAACTCTACTATGCTAACATTATGGATTATTACAATAGTGACTCTTGTCATAACAAGAACAAGAACAAGAACAACAAAAATAACGAGAACCAGAACCAGAACCTTTTACAATCATATCAGTCTCATATATATAATATGATCATGAGAATTGGTTGAGAACCTGAGAGTTCTCTCTTCTTCTTGATCTTGTTGCAACCTCTTTCCTCAAAAATGATGTTGCACTGTCCTTCCAACCACTTTATGTTTCTTTCTTTAGTCCATTGTCCAACTCCTCAATAGCTTGTGCAAATTATGCTTACCAAAATGAAGCTGCAATATGACGTGCACAACTTGTATTCATCAAAATGAAGGGTCCAACATTATGGGCCTATAGAGCCCAGTGGACATCATAGCTTCATGGAGGAGGTTAGTATCTCAATCCTCTCTATGTTCTTCATTGTTATATTTTTATTTTTTATTTTGTGTATTTATATAGATATTTGATTGTATGTTGTTTTGCAGTTTTTGCGTCCCAGCAACAGACCCTCTACACCTATGAATGCATCAGTGCCTAGCCCCACCATTAATGCAACAATAGAGGAAGCGTGTTCATCGGGTGCACCGTACACACATGTATGTATGACATTTGATAGATTCAACATAGTCATTTCTTTATTTTATGACATCCTCAAATTTTTATATGTTCTTGTGTTTCCACAAGATTTGGCACTAGGCAATGTTGGGGATTGTCCATCTGGGATGGACAAGTCACCAACGTCACAGGTATCATGTGTAAAGTTAAATTCTCAAATTGTTTGAGTTTATGTTTTTGAATTTTACTATTTGTTACTAGTAGTTCAATTTTATTCATATGTATGCAGGTCGTCGATATATTTTCTAGGTATAGTAGTATTGCACCCCCTGGGAACCTAGGCGTTTCTTTTGGGTTACCTTTCTCCAAGCCTAGGGTGTTGGAATCACTTGTACAACCTTTGAGGGTCCATCACAACCCACTTGTTTTCCACGCACCCCCACCACCACTTTTGGCCCCATCGATAGAGACTGCCACAATAGAGGTTGTCTCGGAGTAGGTTGTACAACCTAGTGCTCCATCTTCCAGTGAATCTCCATCGATGCCTAAGATATTTATGGTGAGACAATGCATTGGTGATAATTTTTTATGTTTCATGAATTTGTTTTTATGGATATTTGTTTAATTTTCTTGAATTGATCCTTGTAACTAATGCAGGGTGGCATTGTGGAGAGATTGGGATCGTAGAGGAGGGTAACACCCTCACGATTAACAATTTCATATGTGGTGAGTTGTCTTAGGTTAAATTACAAAGTATCAATTTTTGTGTCTATTAATTCATTGATGAAAAAAATTATACCATTGTTTATTCTTTGTGTAGTCTCCAGAGCATCGAAGCATCCTAGGCCTAGAACCGCTAGAGGTGCATCCTTGAGCCAGAGAAGAAAGATAGATTTCTAGGATGCTCCCAAGGGTGGCAAGGGTGGAAATGGTCAATGATTGACAAACTACTATTAGGGAACTTGTTGTCACTTTGTATACTGGGCACAGGTTGCCATTTTGTAAAAAATGTACAATTTAGATGATGTTGAGTATATATATATATATATACATTTCATCGCACGTTTTTTATGAATCTCATTGTTTCTACATTTGATGTTGATGAATATATAAATTTCAAAGTGTTTGAATTCCAAAGTGTATGAATTTTATGTGTATTAATCCCTTGATTTGTTTCTAAAGTGATTATAAATACTTGCATTATGCATTAAGAAATAAATTATGGTCGGAAAGATTGCCAAGTGCCAAATCCATAAGCAATTAATGGTTCTCAAGTAGCATTGCTTGCTAATCAACCATATATCTGACCAGGGATGATTTTAAGGATGGAAATTTATTTTAAAATGTAGAAACCTTAGCGAATATTACTAATCCTTCATATGCCAACTAAAAAGTGTTTGGCAATATTTTTGTAAAAATATTCAAATTTATAAGAATTTTATATAGTTTGTATAAAATTTTGGTGATTTTTAAGGTAAAATAATTTTATCCTTTAGAATTTGGGTGAATCATTTTAGAACAACGAATGTTTTTCTGGGAAAAACCATGGAAAATTAGCCCATGAKAGAAATTTAACCCCTAAAATCATCCTTGTGTATCTCTACATCATCGATAGATCATTCCTTATGAATTATTTCAATGAATGTTGTGGATATCCATATTCTAACTCACAACCAAAAATATGGACTACCTCTTGAATTATCTCCATCTAAATCCAATGACAATCCACACTTAAATAGAGGTCACTTGAAAATATTGTGACCTAAAAAATGGCATATTACAATAATTTATTATAGAAATGAATTTTCTCATTTATCTTCTACATAATTGTAAATCACTTAACAATTTCATCTCAATGTTATTTTCTAGGGCACACACATTATTCCCCTCTTTCTATGCATGACATATATAAAATCATTTGATTTATGTGTGACCCTTCATAAATGCCAAAAAGACTAGTCAAGGACTCATTAATGCAGATGTTTGTTTAGGTTGTGTAGTGGGTATATGTAAATTTTGTTAAACCCGTCAATTATTAATAACATTTATGAAGTTTTCCATGATKTCCACTAAACTTATTGATTTTGATGAATAGAATGAGATAGTTCACATGGAAACTAGATCTTAGAATGGGTATAATTTTCCACCTACAAATAAATGTTTTAAGGTTACATTTCATGACACACCATAGAAATTAATGCTATGCTACCAAAATTCCTCCATGGAGACTTGAAACCATTATTCTTTTCCCTTCACCATCTATGAGAGTTTATTGCAGATTCCTACCCAATTTTTGGGTTATAGCACACAAGGAGACAAATGACCCTCCTAAACTCAATCCCAGAAACTTGTTGATGCCATGCCATTGCCATGTCATGCCTTTCCATGCCATTCCATTGTCATTCCTTTCCAATGCATTCCATGGCATGCCATTTCCATTTGCACACCATTGTCAAACCTTTCCATGCCATGCCATTTCCATGCCTTTCCAAGCCATGTCATGCCATGCCATTGCCATGTAATTTCCATGCCTTGCCATATTATGCCAATTTTGTGCCTTTCCAAGACATTCCATGGAATGCCATTGCCATGCCATTGCCATGCCTTTTCAAGCCATGCCATTGTCATGTAGCTTCCCATACCTTGTCATGTAGTGTCCCATTTTAACCTATATAACAATAAATATAACTTTCCATTGTCATGCCATAACATTTCCATGCCTCTCCAAGCCAATAAATTATATTAACTAATTTACAACATGATAAATATAAAAACCCTTAACACAAGTAATCATTAAATGAAAGGGGGCTGAAAATGCAAGCCTAAAATAAGGTTTAGATAACAAATGCTTGTTGAAATGAAAGATGAAACATAACATCCCTATAATATTCAAGACATCAAGCCCTAAAATATTCAATACATCATTTATATGCCTTCCAAGCCATGCCATGACATTGCCATGCCTTGCTAGGCCATGCCATTGTCATGTAGCTTCCAAATATGGCACATAACAACCCTAGAATATTCAAGACATCAAGCCCTCAAATATTCAAGAAATCATTGCCATGGCACATAAAAACCCTATAATATTGACGACATCATTACCATTCCATTGTCGTGCCTTGTTATTCCATGCCATTTCCAAGCCATGCCATTCCATTCCATGCATACAATTATGCAAGGAAAAAGTCAAATAAAAAAGGGGATTGCAATGAAACAAGAATAGCAAAGAAAGAAAAATTTCCATGCCATTGTAATTCCATTCCATTGTCATGCCTCGCCAAGCCAATAAATGATATTAACTAAGCTACAATAGGACCAATATAACAACCCCTATCATTAAATGAAAGGGGGATGAAAATGCAAGCTTAAACTAGAGTTTAGATAACAAATTCTTGCTGAAATGCAAGATGGAACATAACAACCCTACAATATTCAAGACACCAACCCATTGCATTGTATTTCCATGCCATGCCTTGCATTTTCATGTCTTTCCTTTCCATGCCTTTCTATGCCATGTCATGCATTGTATTTCCTTGCCATGCCATGCCATGCCTTGCCTTACCATGCATTTCCATGCATTTCCTTACCATGCTATTCCATGCCATACATTGTCTTGCCTTACCATGCAATTCCATGCAATACTTGTCATACCTTGCCTTGCCATGCCATGCCTTACCTTTCCTTTCCATGGTATGGTATGGTATGCCTTGCCTTTCCATGGTATGGTATGACTTACCTTGCCTTGCCATGGTATGGTATGCCTGGCATTGCCTTGCATGGTATGGTATGTTATAGTATGGTATGCCTTGCGTTGCCATGGTATGGTGTGGTACGCCTTTCCTTTCCTTTCCATTTCCTTGTATGGTATGGTATGCCTTACCTTGTCATTTCCTTGCATGGGATGGTAGGGTATGGTATGGTATTGTATGCTATGCCTTGCCTTTCCATTGCCTTGTATGGTATGGTATGCTATGGTATGCCTTTCCTTGCCTTACCTTTCCATTTCCTTGCATGGCATGGTATGCCTTGCCTTTCCATGCCTTGCATGGTATGGTATGGTATGGTATCGTATGTCTTTCCTTGGATGGTATGGTATGCATTTCATTGCCATTGCCTTGCATGGTATGGTATGGTATGGTATGCATTTCCTTATCATTTCCTTGTATGGTATGGTATTCATTTCCTTGTATGTATGGTATGGTATGGTATGGTATGGATTTCCTTGTCATTGCCTTGTATGGTATGGTATGGTATGCATTGCCTTTCCTTGCCATGCCTTGCCATGTTGTGCATTGCCTTGCCATGCCTACAATTTCCTTGCCTTGCCTTTCTTTGCATGGTATGGTATGGTATGGTATACATTTCCTTTCCATTGCATGGTATGGTATAGTATGGCATGCCATTGACTTGCCTTGCCTTGCATGGTATGGTATGGTATGAATTGCCTTGCCATTGCATTGCATGTTATGGTATGGTATGGTATGCATTGCCTTGCCATTTCCTTGTATTGTATGTATTGGAAATGRTATGCATTTCCTTGCCATTGTATGGTATGCATTGTCAATGGTATTGTATKGTATGGTATGGTATGTGTTATCACTATAAATTTTGTCCGGCTGAATAGACAAACGACAGAGGTAACTGTTTCAACCAGCTTTAGAGCTGAGGCACTAGCCTGCTCAASTCAGAGAGGGCTCTCTCATGTCACTTGATATTACTTTGGAAATGGTGGTTAGATTTGGTTTGTTTTGGGGTTTTTAAATAAAGTTGCTAGCAAGGAAGGGGAGGGACACACAGGGCTATGGAGTCAAAATTATGAAATTGAATGAAAACGATGCATCGACTGATAGAACTCTCAAGAGGGAAAAGGATAAATGAGGTGATGAATCTGAGTTATTCTTAAATTTAAATAGAGTGTAGGAAGATAAAGAAAAAAAATAATTGCATCAGAGCATTATTGAAATGAATTCTGAATAAGTTAAGAAGACAATCACACAGTTTAAATTGCTTAAGCCAAGAGCATCATAAGATGAATTCTGGGCCTTCAACTCTCCAATTTAAATGGAAGAAAATGTAAATGAAGTAAGATCACAGGAAATACATACGATGAAAGGAAACAAATCTCATATCACCACCCGTTAGAATCTTTTCATAGGGACTTCAAAATCTTCTGCATTTATATTCAATTCAGATTCAGAAAATTTACAAATAGAGTTTGATACAACCAAAAGGTGCTCTTGCACTTATGCCAACATTAATTCATTCAAGTAACCCAGTACTTATACAGTTTGATCAAAATGATTGAAACTAAAGCATTTCAACTTCCAAAATAGTTTTGATTGACAGTTTCGGTATACGAAACGATTTACAATAATTGACAAAAACGTTTTTAGAATTATGGACGATTCCTCTGACTGTTCGGTTTATTTCTCGCCATCTGTCTCGTTCTGGTCTTCTGTCATATCTGCACATTTTATGACACTTGGGGATCACTGACTAGCTCCAACGATATTTCACTTTGTCTTACCCAGCCGTACGATTTCCTTCCATTGTGAATTAGAAGGGATGCTGCAATCCATCATCTCTTTAATCAAAATCTCCAAATCAATGCACGTGGCATAGGACATAGTAGGCATGCTGACTTTCAATGTTTTGAATTTATTCAAAATTTCAAAGTCACTGGCCAAATATTCTACCAAACTTGGGCCTTTCATACTTTCTTCTATAGCTTCAAATTTAGAATGGTCCATTCTATATTGTAAGAGGAGGGTATTGTAATCTTCTTGATTGTGCAATAAACCTTTTCCATTCCAAAATGATGGGAGGACTTTGGTGAACAACTATTCAAATGCATCTTTAAAATCCTATATGTTGTGCTCCATCTGCAAAGCTTTGTTTTGGACCGATCTGAGCATGTTATGTTTTGTGATGATTTTCCTAGCTGAAATGATCAATGCAGCCCTGTCTTTTACACCGATAGTTTGAAGGTCGGCAGTCGGCACAAAATTTAGCAAGTCAACAACATTTTGGGCCCATTCTGAGGGTTTTTTGGCTAATACTTCATTAACAACATCACACCTGCTCCGAGCTGTAGCAGCCACACTGTCTTTGTCGTTTATAAAATTTAGATAAATCCTGAATTTAGAAACTTCTGCAGCAATAAAATCCCATATGACATGTTTGGCTCCATGCAACAATGTTTTTCCCTTTAACTTGGTTTTCATCTTGCTCACCCTCTCTTGCAAATCTTGATTATCTCTGTGAAGTTGATCCATATTCTCATATTTCACTTTCATCTCTTGCTTCAAATTTTCTATAACATCGTTGAGACCTTTGATCTCCCCCATTTTGATGCTTACCTGGGACATAGCTTGGACCAA
>JASDQU010586400.1:1581-12624 GCA_032191745.1 Picea mariana | reverse complement strand
CCACGTGGCTCCAGCCTTCGGGCCTTTTGGTCTCTCTATAATACTACACCCCAAATCCTTCGGTGTCTGAAGTCCCTGACTCCCAGATTTTTGGTCACTTCACCAACCACTTTGGCTAGGCGGGCTCGTACCAGAGGCTGACACGTGTAAGGGCTATGGTGACATGTGTCACGTTCCAATGGGTCTATAAGGCAGGTGATACGCATGAATCCGAGTGACACGTGGAACATAAAACTTGGGTCCACATCACCCTGGGTGATGTCACTACACCACATCACTCTGGACTGATCATCCTTCATGCCCTTTGATCTCACGGACAAGGTGGGTCTACATAACCCTTGGATAAACAACCTCCACTACTTCATAAATTTGGTGTTTGGGGGTTTCATGGTGTAAACCTCTCCTTTCTCCCGGAGTGGTCAATGCCAAATTGACCATGGGGTGGATCCAACGATTAGAGAGGGACTGCATGTGCCTGCAAATTGATGGTTCCCATCACTTCGTCATTTCGGCCTTCGAGGATTTTGGCGTGTAGTCTTTAGTTTTATCCTAGATTAGGTCAGTGTTGGGCTAACCACAGTCTAGATTTGATGTCTAGGAAAAGTCTCGAAGCATCCTCAAATCGATGAATCTCGTCACTTTGGTATTCAGAGCTTATCTACACACCACACCTCAAATCCCTTGAAGTTTCCCAGTCTCTGGACTAAAGGATTTAGCGCCACACATCCCCTGTATAATGACGAATGAGAGGGATCCCGAAGGATTTGAGGATCGACAGTCCTCATTACTTTGTGAATTCGGCCTTTGGGGGTTTTGGCATTACAACACCCCTGTTCTCCCAAAGCGGTCAATGCTGGGATGACCTTGACATATATCTAACGGTCCGAGGGTGTCCACGTAACCCCAGAGATCTACAACTTGTAACTTCCGCTCACGGGTCCCTTGGGTCCCATTGTTGGGCCACTACTAAAGGGACATATGTCATGCCAAAATACTCCGGTAAGAATACATGGCACTTGCCTATGGAAACTGATGTCCCCTTACAATGCCACAATGTCTCTACACCTGGCAACGATGTTACTTGACACATGAGTCCCCATGTTCTCTTCGACATGATACACACATCCTCATGATCGAATGGTCAGGAGGAGTCCTGAAGGATCCTTAGATCCATGGTCCACATTAATTCGTGACTCCGGCTTTTGGGGGTTTTGGCCTCACTGCCACTCCATTCTCTCGAACTAGGACTTTGCCAAAGTACTGTGTGTGGGTCCCTTTTCTGGAATGAGCGGACAGTATGCAGGGATCCTAACGATTTCCCCAAAATATACAACTCTCCTTTACTTCGTAACTTCGACGATCGAGGAGTTTGATGCTATAGCATCTCCATTCTCCCAAAGTGNGGACAGTATGCAGGGCTCCTAACGATTTCCCCAAAATATACAACTCTCCTTTACTTCGTAACTTCGACAATCGAGGAGTTTGATGCTATAGCATCTCCATTCTCCCAAAGTGGGATTTCGCTGAAGTACCTAGTGCTACCCCCTCACTAGACTCAATCTAACGATTGAGAGTGGATCCCAGTGGATTTCTAGATCCATGACTCTCACCAATTCGTAACTCCGACATTCAGATTTTTTGATGCTATGGTAGCTTCAATATCCTAAAGTGAGACTTCGTTGAAGTGTCATACATGAGACTCTCCACTAGTTGATCAGATGGTCGAGAATAGGCCCCAACGGACTCCCCAGATTGACGACTCACAACCTTTCGCGACTCTGGCATTCGAGTGATTTTGACTATTATGAAGTTTAACATCCCAGAGCTTTGAGCTCCTGGAGCTCTGAAGCCATTACGAGCTAGCTTCTTTCGAACTTAGCGCAGGGTTCCCTGACCCTGGTCATATCGGTCCTTGTAAAATCCCATGAGTTAAACACAAATATATTCATCGTGAAGTTGTTAAGGACTTGGGCATGATATCCCAGTCGACAAGGAGTCTGGAGAAGAGATTCTCTTCAGATGGATAAGGCCAGATAGATGCAATACTTTCTACCTCAGCCTTCCTATAGGTTTACGTCCCATAACACTTCGACGACTAAGCTGGGGCATATAGATGATCCATCATAAGCATGAGTTCACAAGGAAATAAGTGCATACACATAACTTAACCATTCATAATAGAAACCATCCATAAATATATAAACACATGCATTCATCCATTATCCCATTTCAATGAATAAGGTATGAAAACACTTATTAGAACCAGACGATGTGATGCGACTGCTGAAAGGGGTGAATGTTTCCACCCTACCATAGGCTCAGTCACTCCTAATGTATTTACCACCGACCACCGCCAAGCTAGACCACGATGCTCTGAGATAGAATCCTTTCTTCCAGCTCAACAATCATTAGGGATGGAGGTTACTCTCCTCTTCCCATCTCAACGACAGTTAGGGATGAAGGTTACTCTCCTCCTCCCACTCAGTAATAGTTAGGGACAGGGGTTACTCTCCTCCTCCCAGCTCAATGACAGTTAGGGATGGATGTTACTCTCCTCCTCCCACTCAGTAAAAATTACGGATGAAAGTTACTCTCCTCCTCCCATAGGATCTTGGCAACGGGTTTCCTCGATACCAAGCAAAGAGGTCTTCCTGAGTACTTCCTCAATCACTCACCAGCCTTGTTTATCAGCTTGTATCATAACCCTGCTAGCCACTTCTTGCGATCAAAACACACTCTTTTTCATAGTTCTTCCTCGAACTCGAGAGCTTAGTCTCTGGTCTCTACACTCTTTGTAGGTCCTCCTCTTCCCACCACGCCTTCCTTTCTTGCCTTCCTCATCAATATTATGTGTAGCCCGAAATCCCAGTCTGTGGTAAGGTCTGGAAGCCTTACATATGGGCGCTCTGCCCCATCCCCTCATTAACTCTTGAGGAGGTCTTCCCACCTACCAGCCTGAATTTAATTCATTCCTTAGTTAGAGGTTTGTTCTGATCCTCAACAATTAAATCCAACAAAGTACTGGTTTGGTGGGGTTTATCTCAACCATTCCAGGTTCCCCTCACTGTCTCTTTCATAGCATATGTGGTCTCTCTTGGAAAACCCCCCTTCCAGCAGTTATGCAACACTTATCCATTTTCTATTAATAACTTAAATTACATGCATTGACATTTTATACAAAGGTTCATCAAATCAAACATTCACAAATATCGATTTTTCCATAGTTATATTTACAAACTTGGGGAAACATGGGTGTTACAATCCCCTCCCCCTTAAAGAAACATCATCCTAGATGCTATATCTTTCAATGTGCTTTGTATATACAATAGTAAACAAAAATGGATATGCATGTCTCATGAAATCCTCCAATTTCCACGTAGCCTCATCTGGTCCAAAGTGTTTCCACTGCACCTTGACCTGTGCAATGGTTCAGTTCCTGAGTGAGGTTTCCTTCCTGTCTAATATGCATTGAGGTTCTTGCAGGAACTCCCCCTCCGACTCCACATAAATCACAGACCGATCAATTATATGATTAAAATCATGTACATCTTCAATAATGAAACATGGAAAACATTATGTGCCTTCACTGTGGGAGGGAGTTCTATCATATAGGCTACATGTCCCACTATATCTAAGATTTCAAAGGGTCCACAATATCAGGGTGCCAGTTTGGCTCAAGCTCCCATTCTGAGGGAACTCTTCTTGGGCCTAACTATGAAATAGACATGGTCTCATGTATTGAACTCTCTAAGAGTTCTCTTTCTGTTGGCGTAACGCTTCTTTCTATCCTGAGAAATTTTTAGATTTTTCTTTATTTGAATCACTTGTTGTTCCATTTCTTTCAGTATGTCGGGTTCGATTGTAATTCTATCCACTAGATTATTCCAGCTGATTATAATCTTTCATTGTATACCATATAGGGCTTCAAAAGGGCTCATCTTCAATGACTCATGATAACTGTTGTTGTAGGAAAATTCTACCAAGGGTAGGTAGTCTTCCCACTTCTTAAGCTGATGCATTACATGCATCCTTAACATGTCTTCTAATATTTGGTTTGATCTTTCTGTCTGTCCATCAGTTTGAGGGTGATAGGTGTTGGAGTTACTTCACACACACCTATGATTTATTTTTCCTAAGGTTTTTCCTTGTTTATTAGTCATAATTAGTCATTTATCAAGTCTCCTATTTTTTAGGACAGAATATTCCACCTGGAGAATATTCTTTTCAGTTGACATTTCAATTTTACTAGTTGAGTTGAGTCTAGATGTTGCATTGGTTTTATCACCATGAAACATTGGGATCATCACCATGCTAATGTGCACTTTCCTTGGGATCATCACTAGACTGGTGCATTACCCTTGATTCCTTGATCTACTCCTCACTACACTTTGTTCAGTTAGTTAACTCAAGACTAGTTGACTAGTTAACTCAGCTAGGTGGCAGTTCACTCCCGTAACTACCTGAGAGACTAGACTAGGTGGAAGTTCACTACCGTAACTATTGGTGTGTGTCCAAATCACTCTATACCACCACTATGGCACATTGGTTCTCATCTAGTGTGCATTGATTGAGTTATACAAAGTATATCATGTGTAAATTATTCATTATTCATACGGTTAATGAGAATTTTTCTATTCTTTCTCTCCTTCTTCTTATTTCTCAATTTCTCTCTGCAAAAGTGTGTAGTATTTTCTAGATAGATCTATTTTGTGTAGGTTCAACACATTTACATGGTATCAAAGCCGACAGAATGCTAAGAAAAATCTACACCAAAATTGTTCTGCAGGTACACAAGATTGAAGATAGCGAAAAGATGGATTTCCAAAAAGAATTCATTCTTACACCTTACAACTACTTTGCATGGAAGGAGAAAATAGCCATACATCTCCAAACCAGAGGATTGTACAAGCTAACCTTGAATACAGATACAGAACCAACATCATCAATATAAAAATCCAAGTACTTAAATCAAATGGATGAAGCACCCGAAACAATTTGCAGTCTTATTTCTCCCGATCTCATTTCTCACATATCTTCCTGTAAGACTCCCAATGAATCCTGGACCACCTTGGAAGGGATATTTGGAAAACATGATGAGATTAGGGGACACATTTTGGAGGTGTAATTTCTCACATTGGATCCAAAAATCTTCGACAATATCCAATATTTCTTTACAAAATTCAAGGATTTACTGTCGCAAATCAAAGCTTGCGGGGTTGATAAATCTAAGGAGGAGAAACAAATGGTTATAACCGTTCTCTCCAAACTTGGTCTTGAATTCTTTGTATTCATATCCATATTCCATTATGTTAGATTCTCCTCTCGAGCCACCTGGAATATGCCTTCTCTTGAGGACTTTATCGAATCCTTGACACAAGAGCAAACCAAGATCATCAACATGGGTCAAATAAAAGGCCCAAAGGTGCATGCACCCACTATGCAAGATGGCAGCCAAAAATATCATAAATATAAATATAAATACAAAAGGAAAGCTCATGCACATCCGAAGAAGGAAGGGTACAACACAAAACCCTTCACCGATGCCTCCGGATACAAAGGGGAAAATGGAAGAAAAGGGGATAAATGCATGTACTGTCGCAAAGGATTCCATCCAGAATCCACATGCATGCAAAAAAAAATATATCTAATGACTCAAATACTGCAGAAAAACAAACTTGGAGATCGCATCCCCGAGGGTGCTAAGAAGAAGAAGCCAGAAGATCAGAATCCAAAGAAAGGAAATTCTAGACATGCCTTGATCTCCATCAACTCCTCTCCCGATGCTTCGATCATAGATTCAGGAGCATCACATCACATGGATGCCTCAAAAGTAGTATATTATTCATCAGATGCATGCAAAGGTCCTCCTATTCGGATGGGGGACAACTCTTACATCGAAGTCACCGACAAAGGAAAGATTGAACTCACCAATGGAAGCTTCGAGAATGTGCTGCACGTTCCCAAAATTTCCGTTAACCTTCTCTCCATGTATCAGATGACGAATTCCAACACTGTAAAGAAATTCATATTCACACCAAATGTCGTGGACATATACAACATGCAAACCAACTCCAGGGTTTCTACCGGTGAGGTAAATCATCAGTCTAGATTGTATACATTTTCTAAATTCATTGAACTTGATTCTGATCTACTGCTTACTCATGCTGATGAAAGTAGTAGGATATGGCATGAAAGTTTTGGACATTTTAATTTTAGATACATGCAACAAATTAGAAAGAAAATATTGGTTGATGGTCTACCAAACATCCATTTCTCCAAGGGAGTATGTGAGGGATGTGTTCTCAGAAAACACCCTCAAGAGAAATTCGACAAAGGAAATTATTAGAGAGCTTCTGCACCTTTAAATATGATCCATAGTGACCTCATGGGTCCTTTTCCACATCCATCTATCAAAAAAGTGAGGCTTTTTCTCATTTTTGTTGATGATTTCTCACGTTTTACATGGATCTACTTTCTCAAGAAAAAATCTGAGGTCTTTCAACACCTCAAAGATTTCAAAGCCCTGGTTGAGAAACAGTCTGGAAAGAAGATAAAAGTCCTCCAAAATGATAACGGGTGAGAGTATGTAAATCATGATATCCATAATGTTTTCCATGAGGTAGGGATTCAGTTGCAGCACACAGTTCCCTATACTCTGCAGAAAAACGGAGTTGTTGAGAGGAAAAACAAATCTCTAAAGGAGATGACATCTTGCATGTTGCATGCTAAGTCACAGCCATGAAGATTATGGGCTGAAGCACTTAATTGTGATACATACATCCAAAACATATCTCCCCATAGATATTTCAAGGATAATACCCCCTACGAGGCTTGGAGCGGCCTCAAACCGAAAGTGACCCACTTTCGCATTTTCGGTTCACGTGGATGGGCCCAGATTTCCTCTGAAAATAGGAAGGCACTTGATCCACAGAGCACTGAGTGTATTTTTTTTGGATACCCTGAAGGTGTGAAGGGATATAGACTTATTGATATTTCCTCGAATCAGATCATCATTGAGAGAAGTGTCCAATTCGAGGAAAGTGTCTCGCATGTACCTCAACATCCGCATGCAGACACCTTCATTCTTCCACCTAGCCGAGATGATGATCATGGACATGTTGATTCTTATTTAGATGAGAGTTGTAATTTAGAGGACTCATATGATTCATATTCAGAGTCAGTAAAGTTAGATGCAGAGTCAAAGAATCCATATGTAGTTGCAGAGCCAAAGCAGAGGCCCAATTGGGCACAGACTACTCTTCAGGATGCAGGGGATCTCGTTGGTGATCCAACGGATACTAGGAGGAATCTATCTGATTTCGAGGAGACTCCTATTGTAATCAATGCCAATGAATCATTTCCCTCCAAGAATATTTTCTTAGTTCATTCTTCAGATCCACAGTCTTATGGTGAGGTTGTTGGAAATCCCTTTTGGGAATCCACCATGCAGGAGGAGTACAAATCCTTCCTTGAGAACCAGACTTGGGATCTGGTTCCCCTTCCTTCTGGGAGGAAACTGGTTAGATGCAGATGGGTTTACAGGACCAAGAGCACAACATATGGACATATTAGAAGATACAAAGCTAGGCTTATTTCCAAAGGCTTTCAGCAGGTGCATGGTATTGACTATGATGAGACCTTCACTCTAGTAGCAAAGATGTATTCCATACGATTGGAACTTGCCATTATGAAATCCAAGGGATGGGAAGCCCATCATATGGACATGAATAATGCATTTCTTCATGGTGATCTCTCTGAGGATATCTACATGGAGCAGCCCTAGGGATTTATACATAACTTTGTACATTGTAAATCAGACACAAATGTCTACGTGCTCAGGATGGTTGATTCACTTCTACTCTTAGTTCTGTATGTTGATGATTTGTTGATCACCATTTTCTCGACTTCAGTGATCATTGTAGTCAAGAGGATTCTACATGATAGGTTTTTTATGACGAACATGGGTCTGATACGCTTATTCCTTGGACTCGAGATCAATCAAGATGCATCAGGCATCAAATTGTCTTAGGCCAGGTATGAACGAGATCTCCCTAAGAGACTTCACATGAAAGACTGCAAGTTTGCTTCAAATCCTTTCCTATCACGAGTCAAACTTGAGGATGGCGGGGAGACTCCACTGGTTGATAGCACACTGTACAGACAACTAGTGGGGAGCTTGTTGTATCTCACAAAGTCCAGAATAGACCTCTCCTATGTAGTTGGTGCAGTTTCTAGGTTCATGCAGGAGACACATGAGCTACATTGGAAGGCTACAAAGCATATCCTTTGATACGTACAGGAAACCGTCACCTTTGGGATTCATTATGCAACAAAATCTACATTACATCTCATCAGATTTACTGATTCTAACTGGGCTACCAGCCATTATAAATATCGATGATCACTTTGCAGAGATAGCCCAGTTTCTGTCAAGAAGAATGGTGTCTAGTGAGTATACAATTCCATAGAAGAAGCACAAAGTAGTGCGCGCTGCAGATTTATCACTTATAGCTGGACATCTATACAGGATGGGACCAAACGAGATATTGCGAATATGTGTTATGGAGGCAGAACGCCCGCTGATCCTCACAGAAGCTCATGAAGGCATCGCAAGAGGACATTATGTAGGGAAAGAAATTGTGTAGAAGGTCCTACGAGCTAGCCTTTGGTGGCCTACCTTACACAGAGATGCTAAAGACTATTCTAGAGCCTGCGATGTATGCCAAAGGGTTTGGAAACCATCCAGAAGAGATGAAATTTCGTTAGCACCACAACTGACACTACAAGCATTCGAAAAATGGGACATTGACTTTGTTGGACCTATAAACCCAGCAGGAAAGTGCATAGGAGCAAGGTACATAATTACAACAATAGAGTACTTGACCAGATGGGTTGAAGCTCAAGTAGTCAAGGAATGTAGTGAAACTACAACTACGCGCTTCATATTCAATGACTTCATAACCAGGTTTGGATGCCCAAAGATCCTTATGAGTGATCAAGGTACACATTTCATCAATAAGACAATTGAAGCCTTGACTRAAGAATTTACAGTCCACCATTAAAAGAGCACACTGTACCATCCACAAGCCAATGGGACAGTTGAAGCATTCAACAAGATTTTGGAAACAACGTTAACCAAGATTTTATGTGTGAACAGGGATGATTGGGATTTAAGAGTACCAACAGTATTATGGGCCTATAGAATCACTTGCAATAAGTTAACAATGCAGACCCCTTTTAATTTGGTTTATGGCCTTGAAGTTGTTGTTCCAATGGAGTATTTAGTACCAAGCCTGAGAATCCTTGCCTTTACAAGTATGGATGATGCTGGAGATGTTCAAGAGAGGCTTGCGTAGTTGGTCAGACTTGAGGAAGATAGTTTCATTGCAGGATTCCATCAGCAAGTACAAAAGGAAAGAGAGACGGCTTATCATGACAGGCACATCAAGAAGAAGGCATTTAGACAAGGAGATCCAGTGCAGGTTTATGACAACAAGTTCATCAAGCATCCTGGGAAATTCAGAATGCATTGGCTCAGACCATACAAGATCGCTTATGTTACAGAGGGGAGAGCTACGCAGTCCGAAGTTAAAGTTAAAGTACAACAGAAGAATCATATCTAAAGTGCCTTGGGACAAGTCACAAGTGAGTGTTGGGGGCATGTTGGCCCTTGGTTAAGGAGATATGCAAAGATCAAGAAATAAAATGGAGAATGAAAACTTCGCGGAAGACACAGTGATTGATACTGGTTTGAAGTGAGAAAAAGGGAAGAAAAGATGGAGCGAAGCCCGAGAAAGAAAGTCGTTGAATGAGGAGATCGATAATGATAGGTAAGCAAGGAAGAAGGACTGTGAATGACCCAGCAAGTGAAAAAACCCACTGTTAGATGCTTTGGAGCACCACACAAGAAGGAAGGAAAGACAGGCTGGCGAAGCCCTGAAAATATGGGTCAAGTTGACCTAGGGTTTTATATACCTAGGGTTTTGATATCTAGGGTTTTGGACACCTAGGTTTTGGCCTAAGGCTATCGATGAGCTATTGTAATGTATAAATAGAGGTCAATAGGACCTGGGTCAGGTTGGTATCAAGATAAGTTATCATTGTTGATGTGAGTGATTATTGTATCGTGAGAGAGAAGTGTTGAGTATGAGAGCCTTCTGGATTGTAAGATCTTCATCTAGGTGCGAAGATCAACCCTGCAGCTGGGTGCATAGGGAGAGGAGAGAAAGAGAGGAGAAGATAAGAGATCTACTAGCTAAGAGCGCTGTTGACGGGCGAAATTGACCATCCGTCAACTGGGAGAGTGGAACCGGTCCGGGGTTGTCTAATAACCCAAGCCGTTTGGGATGAACCACCCTGACGGGTTTAGCGACTCCGTTAGCCGATCTAAGGTCCTAAGAAAACAAAAAAAGAAAAACTACTCTAAACTAACTAATCTAACTAAAACTAACTATTAAAACAAACTAACAAACTAACTAAAACTATATATACAATCTACTATTTAATACTATACTAATTCTAACTGATTAAATATCTAACTACAAACAGAAATATAACTTATTCGCAAAATGTACAGTATCTACAATTTACAGATTTGAATGAAAACCTGAAAAACTCATTTACACCTTGCCCTAAGACAGAGAGAGATATTTTTTGTTGATTTTATAATTTTATGAACAGAAATAAAACTGAAAACTAACTAAGTTAAAACAACTAATATACTAATTCTAACTACTAATCTAAACTATATGTATATCTAACTAAAATACTTAAATTATACTAACAAATAAACTATTAAATACTAAAAAACTAACCTGAAGAAACGCTCCAGGTTTGTCCTGTGTATGATGATTGTCTTAGCTGATCGAAGGAAAGAAACCCGCACCAAATTGTTCGCTAGCTTCTCGTAAACGGGAAGCTGGTGTGCTCTTCAATATAATTACAGGACAAACAAGACATAAAAATTCACAGCGATCTTATAATTTATAAATCTTCACAGTTAGATAAACCTGTATGCAAAGACTTATACAAAATGATTCGATT
>JASDQU010586399.1:34503-48334 GCA_032191745.1 Picea mariana | reverse complement strand
ATAGAATGAGCCCATATAAAACCTTCATATATGATAAAATAGACTACAAAATTTTCTTGTTCTAGATTTTGTACTCAATACCATAAAAGTCCTATGAAGCTTGTGTGGAAAAGTAAATGGATTTAGAACCATGGGAACATCTTTTACATTAATATAGATTAAAAAATGTGATAATCCGTCAAAATTTGTATAGGCACTATAGAATAGGAAAATATGGTAATTAAAAAAGTTTCTGAGATAAATGGGATGGTAGAAGCCACTGACATGAAAAATTGACTATTCTTTCTTAGGGAAAAATACCATTATGTAGATTATTCAACAGGCAGAGAATAAAAGAAGTGAATTATAAAAAGATGTTTGATGAAGTCACAATATTATAAAGAATAAAAGAAACATTATAACCAAGATGTTTGATGGCATCACAATACTTAAATATATCAAATACAAGTTCGCCTAAATCTACGGCAACAATATCCTTGATAATAAAAGGAATAATATTTTGAATATTTTCAAATTATTTGGAACACAATTACAAATCCTATTAACATAATGTTTCCTTTAAACAATAGTTATTGATTTATGTTCATATTTTATCTTTACCTTAAGACTTACAAATCCTATTAACATAACATTTCCTTTAAAAATATTTATTAATTTATGCTCATATTTTATCTTTACCTTAAGACTTGATTACCTTCTCTAGTATTAAGTCCGTCACGTACACCAACATATTTTTGGAAAACCCATAGCTTGCACGTCATGTACAGACGTAGTTAGTGTTATCTTGTATTTCATGTTATTTAAATTTGGAAATTAAAAATTAAATGCACCACAACTAAAAATGATGAGACAGAAAAATGATGCCACACAGTTGGAGTTGCAGAAGACAAAAAAAATCCAAATTAGGGCATGTGATGATTGATTCACAGCTTGCTTTTGAGGTTCAGTTGCTGCTTCTAAGCGCGACGGCTCTTCTCACGAACTACCAAGCAGCACGAGACCGAGAGAAAGGAATTTTACTAAGAATCAACTTTCACATTCTCCTAAAGAATGGAGATGGATGTACTACTCCAGCAAAAACTGTAGTCAAAATTATCATATATTTCTCCAAAAAAAAATCCACCTAAACTTACGAAACTATTAAATAATTTAATGCATAATCACTAGATTTAACTTTGTTGTCAAAATAAAAATACATTAAACCCATAATAAAAGTATACTCAAAGAATTAAGAGTCTCCCCAAAAAAATCCACCTAAACTTACGAAACTATTAAACAATTTAATGGATAATCATTAAATTTAACTTTGTTGTCAAAATGAAAAATACATTAAACTCATAATAAAAAAGTATACTCAAATATTTAAGAGTTAATAACTTAAAGATTTCTGCAATATAACTTATACGAAATCCACCAACTAATTTTGAGTGCTAAGACAATTGTAGACAAATGTTTCACAAAATAAGCAATAAAAAGTTTCAACAAATATGGGGAGTATTTGAAACCCTCCACATAATATTTACTACATAGCGAAGAGTAAACCGACAAAGCACCGTTCTCAAGGGCTCAATGTCAATTAAGCATCGTTATGAAGGGTGTAATATCCGACATCAGAAAAATTCAAAGGGAAATCGCATTATTTGTCATAGCCAAGGATAAAATAGCCAAACATGGAAAACTAAGAAAATAACTTATTTTTTTAAGAAGCAGGTTGGACTGGGGAGGAGCTGACAGTCTTAAAATGTATTCTGCCTTATAGGAAAAATCAATTGAAGTTGGTTTTAAGTATTTGGGAACTTTTATTAAACCAAATTGTTATATTCTGGATGATTGGAGTTGGTTGAAGAAAAAAATGAAAAAAAAAAAAATTCAAATTGGAGTTTTAGATGGCTTATATTTACTCTTGTAAAATCAGTTTTAGAAAACATTCCTTTTTAGTGGCTTTCATTGGATAAGATCCCTATAAGTATCTTAAATAAAATAAGAAGAAAGATGTTGAGTTTTTTATGGACTTGAAAAAAAGAAAAAGAAAGTATACATCTCGTTAATTGGAAAAAGAGTGCAAAAAGAAAGAAGGTTGGGGTTTAAAAAACATTTTCTGTTTTGGAAAAGCTTTGGCAACAAAAAGTCTTTGGAGAAGCCTTATGGTTCAAGGACTTTGGTATGAAGTGATTCAAAAGAAGTATTTGAAAAAGTAAACAGTAATTGATTAGGGAAGGGAGAAAGAATTTGAAAGGGATTTCAAATCGTCAGTGCCTATCATCACTGATTGGCTTGCATGGAAGTCGTGGAATGGATGGGATATTAGGATATGAGAGGATCTGATGATTGGAGCACAATCTTTTTAGCTAATGAAGATTCAAATATAACAAGATGGAAAAGTGCAAAGATTCTTAGACTAGCTGGAGAACAAAAAGAGGAAAGGGATTTTTATGTAAAAGGCTTACTCTGGACTCGTATTGAATTAACTGCTGAAAATAATACTTCAATTTGGTCTTGGAATACTAAAGGAGGTCAAACAAGCCTATGAAGTTCAATGCTTAGATGATCATGAGATCATTTCAAATGAGTGGTATTTAGATCTTTGGAATTGGCAGATGCCTATGAAAGTTAAATTATTTTGTTGGTTGATGTTTGAAAATAGAATACTTACATGGGATAATTTGTCAAAAAGAGGAATGATTGGCCCTAGTAGATGTGTGTTGTGTGGAGAAAGGGAGGAATATTTGAATCATTTGATGGTTGAATGTTTGTTTACTAAAGAGACTTGGAATTCTATCATAAAGGAACTCCATCTAAAGAGGATTTGGGGAGGAGGACCCTTATGTGATTGTTACCATTATTGGATCAAGGAGATGGAGTATTGGAAAGAATTACCATTTGTTGGGAGATTTGGAAACACTGGAATATGATTATATTTGAAGAACATAATCTATCTCTAGCCAGGTTTGCAATAGAATCTTACAAGACTTGGGAGAAAACAAAAAAAATACAAATTGCTTGGCATCATAGAATTACTAGGCCTCCACTTTTGGATTGGAATCTCGCAGTGGGTTTTTTCGATGGAACCTCACAATGTGAGGGTTCAAAATGTGGTGCAGGAGCTATTTTAAAGTGTCGAGAGGCCTTTTACACTTTTGGAGTATCATGTTCTTTGCTCATTATAAACCGATTAAAAGTTTACAACTGGTTGGTGTGATATATTATGCAAAAGAAACAACAAAACTTTTTGAAAGAATGACAATTGTATAACTTATTTAGTAAAAAACTGAAGTCTATATTCCTTTTTAACAAGTTTTAACTATACAAAAGGTTGCAAATCTGAAAAAAAAAAACAACAAATACTTATTTTATAAAAGACATAATTATATTTATTAATATAAATATTTTTTTTATAAAAGACATAATTATATTTATTAATATAAATATTTTTTTTCTATTTGAAAAAAAACTACACCTTCAAATTTGACAAAACCTCTAATTTCAATTAAAAAGACATACTCTTACCAAATGCTGAAAAAAAGACTAATTTAAAGGTCGAAACCACTCAGGGATTTTCTTCATTTAAACCCTCCCTCGTAGTATTAGAAGCATTCCAAATTTTGGAAGCTTCATGGAGCCAGATATTATTTAACACTTACCAGCGTTCCAAATAAATTCTGTGCTAGCCTAAAAAAAAATTGTAATCAATACTTGGTAGATTTGCATTATCAATAACAAGTATAATTGTTATGGTACAATACCATATATATCAAAACAAAACCAAAGACTAAACGTTTTGAGGTGATCGGTTGTGTACATATTGTTTGTTAGCCTAAAAAAAATTTATCAATAATAATGGGTAGATTTGCACTATCAACAATTATAATAATTATTATTGTATTATAATAATTATTATTATTGTACAATAGGATATATATCAAAACAAAACCAACGGTGAAGAAAGTGTCCTCGTCATTTAAGGGGAGATCAAACAATTTGGCAAGATCCAAAGTTTATTCTTGCCTTTAATGTAGAATACTTTGAATGAAAGTATGACGAGGTTATTTGTACTCTCAATTTCAACGTGATTTTTTTTTAAATTAAATTATTTTATTTTTATAATTTTGTGAATAATGAGAAGTTCAATCATGAAAAATTAGTCATTTCAAAGTTATTTATCAATCAAAAAATTAAAATTTTGAATATTTAAAAATCAATAAATATTTATATTTTTTTATAAAAATTTTATTAATAAATATTTATTGAAAAATATTATAAATTTTTGTTAAAAATTAATAAATTTACAAAAGTCAAAATGATTTTGATTTCCAACTAATTACTATATTCCCTGTTTTGACAGAAACTAATAATATAATGTCACATATTTCTTTTTCAAATTTTCAAATCATATATTAAAAAATTCCATATAATGTGAAATATATATATTCATGATATGTATATATATATAATTTTTAATTGTCAAATAATATATTAAAAAATTAATTAAAAAAAAGTTGTAGATGCATTTATATCAATTTTACTGAACAACACAATAAGAATGTGCATATGCATTATATTTTTTATATTATAAATAAATAAATATTTTTTGGTTTAATAATGAAAAATACATTATCAATTTTTTTAATCCATTCAAATCAAATAATAGTTAAATCATATTTTTAATTTTTTAAAACATAATTTAATAATAAATTGTTTTAAAACATTGTAAAATTTCAATTATTTGACTATCCATACAATGAATTAAAAATTAAAAAAAAACACATTAATGATGATGATGATTAAAGTTCACTAATTTTTTTAATACAATTAAGTTAATTAATTAAAATATACTTGATTTAGATAAATCTTGTTTATAAAGTTTTGAATTTTAAGTTAGTTAAATTTAATAAGTTTTATATACAAAATTAATTTACTAATTAAAAAAAAAAAACTAAATTAAATTTAAAAACCATAACCAAAGTTAAAACCATTTTTAAAATTCTAAATTATAATTAGAAAACTTTATTATGATATTTTCACTATAGTTTAAATAGTTACACCTACATACTTAATTTTGTGGACCTCGTTCATTGGTGATATCACTACAGCCTTAGATGCTCAGAATACACACAATTACTAAAATCAGTTTTTATGTTTAAATGATGATCAGCAATGTAATAGATTTGTAATTTTTGGTTTTTATGGCTTTGCAAAAGTTTTAAAATCCTAATTATAAGAAAAAAAAAAAATTAGTGTTAATTATGAAATATTAAATTTAAAGAATTTTTAAAATTCTAAATTATAAGATGCATTATAAGAAATTTTATTATAATAATTTCACTATGGCTTAAATAGTTACACCTATATACTTTTAATTTTGTGGGCTTTTTTATTATAACTCACTATATTGTAAATACATTGTATACAAATTACAATATATGTGTATGTGAAGCATGGAATGTTATAAGGTTAAGTCAAGGTTTTATTTATAATAAATGATATAAATTTTTTTTAATTATAATATTAGTATAATATTATGGAAGTTATGATATTAGTAGTGGAGTTTATTTCATTTATTTGTTTTGGTGAGTAGGTTAATAAAAAAAATTAGATCTTAATTTTTTTTTTTAAATAAAAACTTTAAAATGAAAATAATATTTTTTTCCATTATTTAATTGTTAATATTACGTATTAACATTGTTATAAATAACAAATTTAATTCACAATGGTAATTTTAATAAAAATGATCATATTATCGTCCCCAAGGTGTAGGACAGTCGGTGACGGAGTGTGTTGTTAATCCACTCCGTGATGTTAAAGTCACCGGTTCGAAACCTGCAGGGACAAAAAAATCCAACCATGTTAAGGGTTGGTGTGGCTCAGGCCTTAATCGCAGGTCCTGCACAAATTAACAAACAAACAAAAAAAAAAAGATCATATTATCAAAAATATAAAATATTTTAATATTTTCAAAAATATATTTAAAATTATTTTTGATAAAATTAAAACATTAATAATTTTAAATATACAATATTAAAAAAAAATACAAAATACATATTATACGCTATTAATTTATTTTGTAATAAATGTTCTTCAATATTTCATTGAATAAGTGAAGAAAAGTACCTTGATATAAATATATGATATTAATATGACAATAAATACTACTTAATATTGTAATTGAAAAAGTGAGTAGAATGTAAATTAATGTAAATGTGTTGCTAATTTTACAATAAATAATATTTAATATTTCAATTTGAAACATGAATAAAATGATAAAGGATATTAATATTACAATTTAAAAGATGAAATGATGAAAATTAAGTGAAAATTTAAATTTTTTTAGAGATAATTTATTTTTAATTAAGTAAAGTTCTAGTTTAAATGTGTTATGTTTTTTCCCTTTTCAGCATATTTTCAGAGAATATTTGTGAGATATTGTTGGATGTGCATAATCCAAATTCTCTAAGCATTTTGCACCAAGTTGATTTCATTTCTGCATTCATAAATGCAATTTAAACAACATAAAGTTGTGATTTCTTACGGATTTATGTTGCCGAATTCTAACCAAAAAAGAAAAAAGATAAAACAATTAAACAATGCTCTAAGTAAACCTTATAAAAAAAACTTTATAGACAATTTAAAATTAAATTAATATTTTATTATTCATAAATATCTACAATTTAATGTTAAATCAATATTACCTTCAATAACTTGTTATATATATATATATATATATATATATATATATATATACCTAAAATTTTGGACCAAATCTGTACCACTTGTAATCCCACATTGATGGGTGGTTGTAGTGAAATTGCAGGGGTACATCCGAAGGAACCAAATGAGGTTGGTGCTGAAGGCATTAACACCCAGATCTAGCAGAACCCGTCGTTGTATGTGGTGGAGATCCATTTCCTTGGAAGGAAAAAGACATGGCAAGATGTGCATCTTGTCTTCCACGTCGTTGGCAAACCGGAGGGAGAAATATCTGCAGAAGTTGTTGCTATCGGTGAGCTTCTCAATGAGATGACATTTGCTAGACCAAACATAGATTCCATTCCTATCATACATAACCAAATTCACATTTTATGTTCTTCAAAATTTCACTATCCTCTATCTATTCGTTGCTCTCTATTAGCCACCCATACTATGGTTTGCTCCACAATGTATGTAGACAAACCAAATCAGAACCTACCATTTGTTAGCGGCCCCCCGGCCCCCCCTTAGGTTAAAATAATCTAATTGTGAAGCTCCGATTTCATGATATTTTGGTTTGTAAAGTATGATAGCAAACATATAAATGTTGAAAGTGGATTGGAAGAAGCCGTGGAAGGGAATTTTCAAGGTTCAAATATATTTTGTACAAATGCTAAGTAATGGACAACAAGTATAGTATGTGGGAGGAATTTTATACTTTCATTTTAGAAATTTTGACATATTTATATGAGAGAGGTGTTTAGCATATTATAATATTGGAATGAATTTCAAATCTATCAAGTAGTCATTTTGCTATTATTTTGATAATAGGTTGTGGGAGATTTTCCATGGAATCGTGATACTCTATGGAACCATACACACTAGTGTCAATTTCGAAAAGGGAAACCTCACATGGAAACATTGATAGTTTAGCTATTGACCTCTCTAATCGTGAGATTGAGATTCAAAAAACTCAATCATAATAATTCATAGTGTTTGTTAATGACCCCTCGTTAATGATCCATGGCTTCCTTGGTCACATTGTAGTGGGCACAAAAATACATCAACATGCATTAAATAATGTGATGATTCTCGCACAACCCCGAAGGACTATCTAAACAAGACAATAAAAAACACTTTCAAGGAAGTTGATTACCACTTGGACCTAGTTACAATTATGATCGTGACATTATAAAGCTATAGGAAAATCTGGATGAGGATGTGTGGCACATTACATTCATTTAGTTGGTCTTCTTACTATATTTGGGCATATCCTTGGAGGGAAAACTTGTGGAGACAATTCATACTATTCTTGGAGGTGTATATTTATTTATTTCATGGTGTTTTGGAATAGTCCAAACCCTAATTTTCCTTTATCTCCATGGATTTGTTTTGTTGGAGGTTTCCCACTTAATGTTTTGGAGTTTGACTACTTTATCTTGTAAATTCATCCACGAAGTTGGTTGCCTTGGGATTTGAACATGTGGATTGGTAGCATGCATCTTGTGGACCACTTTATATCTTTGGATTTGGTTATGGAACATTCTCCTAAGAAGAAGATTCTATTGTTATATCTCTCATGCACCTTGGAGGGCACACTTTGTGAGCCCTTCTAGGTGAAACCTTCAGCAAATCCTCCTAGATTGAAGACTATTTTATTATATTTTGCATGATTCCATTCTTGGAGGGTGAATTCTATGTGGATCCATTTAGCATTTGACTTGGTGTAATACCTATTTCTAGATGTGCATCCTCTCTTGGAGGTTATTATTTCATATTATTTCCTATTTTTGGATGAGAGTGACCTCCCTTGAAGAGGATAGATTCCACATGATCTAGATTGTATAGAGAATGAAATGAAATGCATGAGTCATAGTCATCATTGTCATAATACTCTACAGCTATAAAAGAGGAAGAAAAGTTCATATCACAATCACATGTGTTGAGTTTGGAAAAAAAAGAAAAGAAGAAAAAAAGAAAAAAAGCAAAGGATGTGTTGAGTTTGGCTTCGTTGCTCCTGATGTATATAATGGATTAACTATAATTATAAAAAATTATAACTTTCAAATCATAATATTTAAGAATGAAAGAAATTTATATTAATTAATTTATTATTAGAATCAACCACCTTTATAATGTGGTTGTGCTAGTATGTATGAAATATTTACACCCATAGGCATACACCTATTGGCAGTGGCTAGATTTAATGGGATTTCAATTATAGATGGGATTTTAATGGACACGATTTCATATGGTTTGAATATTCTTCGTCATCACAATAAATAAAGAGATATAATTTCAACCATTAACTTCCTTTCATGACAAAAGATGTTCGTTCATCATTAAAAATGGAGATTATGATGATTAGAATAATAATTACAGATTTTGTTATTAATGTCTAATTATTTTTTACTATGTTGAGGTCCGTTAATATTTTTATAGATTCTTCTATTGTTGATGGAGTGAGAAGGGAAAGGGTTTTATGGCCACGTTTTCCTTGGATGTGAATAGTGCCATGATCATCATGGTATGGATGACACATTTAAACAGCGTATGTTTTCATGGGATGCAAAGAGTGTCGATATGGTATGGATGTCGCATTTGGCTAGTACGTTTTTTGGGATGTGAAGCAGGCGTGATAATGCAGAATGCTACGTTTCACGTTTGGTGGGAGTTTTAATTAACGCAGACATGCTAAACTGAGGAACTTGTAAATGTGTTGAACCTTCACAGAATATATCTAGCTAAACAATAATACACACATTTGTAGAGAAAATTTGAGAAAGAAGAAGTAGAAGAGAAAGAATGAAAAAATTCTCATTAAACATTGTGAATAATGAATAGTTTATACATGATATACTTTGTATAGCTCAATGAGTGCACACTGGAGGTGAACCAATGCGCCATAGTGGTGGTCTAGAGTGATATGGAAACACACCAACAATTACAGGAGTGAACTGCCACCTAGTCTAGTCTCTCAGGCAGTTACAGGAGTGATCTGCCACCTAGTTGAGTTAACTAGTCAACTAGTCTTCAATTAACTGACTGGACAAAGAGTAGTGAGGAGTTAACTCAGGGAATCAAGGCTAATGTGCCATTTTGGTGATGATCCCAAGGCAAGGCCGAATTATCATGGTGATGATCCCAATGTTGCATGGTGATCAAACCAATGCAACATCTAAACTCAACTCAACTAGTCAAACTGAAGTGTCAACTGAAAGAGAATATTCTCTAGGTGGAATATTCTCCCCTAAAATATAGGAGATTGGATAATGACTAATTATGACTAATAAACAAGGAAAAATCTTAGGAAAAATAAATCCTAGGTGTGTGTGAAGTAACTCCAACACCACCCCTAAACATCACTATTGTGAAAATAAAGAATGGGTCTCGGGAATGAGGCCATGTTAGGTACCCAAATAAAAAAGATACACTGAAAATAAAGTGAGGAAAGAGGGAAAACCACCCCATCAAGGTACATTGTATGTAAAAAGAAGAACTACAGTTGGTAGAAAATTGTGTCCTCAACTCCAAGATGACTTCGCAGAGAATGGAACTTTTTCTTAGTGAAGGTCTTGGTGAAGATGTCTGTCGTCTGTTCTGCTGAAGGACATAACTATAAGTCGATGATCCCCTCATGTACTAAGTCCCAAATTTAGTTCATGTGGATCTCGATGTGCTTCATCCACTTCCTCTAAACTAGATCTCTGCATAACTTCAAAGTGCTCTGGCTGTCACACTAGATGACGATCGGCCGATGAAACTAAATTCCCAACTCAGTGAGAAAATGTTGTAGCCACATAGCCTGAATGGTTATGTTAAATACCCCTCTATACTCTGCCTCAGCTGAAGATAGAGAAATGGCAACTTGCTTCTTTCTCGACCAACAGATAGGCCCAGAACCAAGATTGTGTGAGAAACCAGATGTGGACTTGCGATCAGTACTATCGCCAGCCCAATCGAAATCAGTAAAGATATAATGTAGAGTTTGCTACATAATGAATCCCAAAGGTGATGGTGCCCTATACGTATCGAAGGATACGCTTTGCAGCTTTCCAATGTAACTCATGCAGCTCCTGCATGAACCTGGAAATTGCGCCAACTGCATATGAGAGGTCTGGTCTGGAGTGTGTGAGATATAACAAGCTCCCCACTAGCTATCTGTACAGTGTGCTGTCAACCAATGGAGTATCCTCACCATCCTCAAGTTTGACTCCTGATAGGAAAGGAGTCGGAGTAGACTTGCAGTCTGTCATGTGAAATCTCTCAAGGAGATCTCGTGCATACTTGGCCTGAGATAGTTTGATGCCTGATGCATCTTGACTGATCTTGAGTCCAAGGAAGAAGTGTAGTGAACCCATTTATGTCATCAAAAACCTATCATGTAGAATCCTCTTGACTGCAGCAATCGCTGAAGTCGAGCACCTGGTGATCAACAAATCATCAACATACATAACTAAAAGTAGAAGTGAATCAGTCGTCCTGAGCATGTAGACATTTGGGTCTGATTTACATCGTACAAAGTTCTGTGACAATAGGTAGGAGTCCATATTTGCATACCATGCCCTCGAAGCCTTCTTGAGGCCATAAAGGGACTTCTTCAGTCGACAGACCAAAGATGAGTCCTGCATAAATCCTTGGGGCTACTCCATATAGATCTCCTCAGAGAGATCACCATGAATAAATCCATTCTTCACGTCCATCTGATGGACTTCCCATCCTTTGGCTGCCACAATGGAAAGTGCCAAACATATGGAATCCATCTTCGCTAATGGAGAGAAAGTCTCATCATAGTCAATACCATGAACCTGCTAAAAGTCTTTGGCGACAATCCTGGCTTTGTATCTGCTAATATGTCCATCCGTTGTGCTCCTGGTCCTGTAGACCCATTTTCATCTGAAAAGTTTCCTCCCAGAAGGAAGGGGAACTAGATCCCAAGTCTAGTTCTCGAGGAGGGAGTTGTACTCCTCCTGCATGGAGGATTCCCAAAAGGGATTTCCAGCAACCTCGCCATAGGACTGTGGATCTGAATACTGAACCAAGAAAATATGCTTGGATGGCAATGGTTCAGTGGTAGTGAGTGCAACAGGAGGCTCCTTGAAATCATATCGAGTCCTCCTAGTATCGGCTGGATCACCAACGAGATCCCTTGCATCCTGAAGAGTAGTTTGTGCCCACTTGGGCCTCTTCTTTGGCTCTGCAACTACATCTGGATGCTCTGAATTTTCATCTGAATGTACTAACTCTGGATCTGAATCTGAATCATCTAAGTYCTCTAAATTAGAACTCTCATCTGAAGAAGAGTCAACATGTGCATGCTCATCATCTCARACAAGTGGAAGAGTGAAGGTATCTACATGTGGTTGTTGATGTACATGCAAGAMACTTTCCTCRAATTGGACACTATGGTCAATGATGAGCCGGTCCAAGGAAAGATAAATAAGTCGATATCCCTTCACATCSTCGAGGTATCCAACAAAAATGCACTCATTGTTCTRTGGATCAAGTGCCTTCCTCTTTTCAAAGGGAATCCTGGCCCATCCASGTGAACCGAAAATGCRAAAGTGGGTCACTTCTAGTTTGAGGCCGCTCCAACCCTCGTAGGGGGTCTTCTCCTTGACAGATCTATGCAGAGATCTTTTTTGGATTTATGTTTCACAATTAAGTGCTTCGATCCATAGTCTCTRTGGTAGTGACTATGCATGCAACATGCAAGATGCCATCTCCTTTAGAGATCGGTTTTTCTGCTCAGCAACTCCGTTTTGTTGTGGAGTATAGGGAACTGTGTGCTGCAACTGAATCCATGCCTCATGGAAAATATTATGGATCTCACGATTTACATACTCTCCCCCATTATCAGTTTGGAGGAATTTGATCTTCTTTCCAAACTATGTATCAACCAAGGCTTTGAAATCTTTGAGGTGTTGAAAGACCTCAAATTTTTGCCTGAGAAAGTAGATCCATGTAAAACATGAGAAATCATCAACAAAAATGAGAACAAACCTCGCTTTGTTGATGGATGGATGCGGAAAAGGACCCATAAGGTCACTGTGGATCAGATCTAAAGGTGTGGAAGCTTGTTGAGACTTTCCTTTGTCGAATTTGTCTTGAGGGTGTTTCCCGAGAACACATCCCTCACACACTCCCTTGGAGAAATGGATGTCTGGTAGACCATCAACCAATATTTGCTTGCTAAGATGTTGCATGTATCTGAAATTCAAATATCCAAACCTTGTGTGCCATATCCTACTACTTTCATCAGCATGAGTAAGCAGTAAAGCAGAATCATGTTCAATGAATTCAAAAAATGTATACAATCTAGACTAATGATTTACCTCACCGGTAGAAACCCTGGAGTTGGTTTGCATGTCGTAGATTTCCATGGAATTTGGTGTGAATAAGTATTTGTTTCCGATGCTAGAATTCGTCATTTGATACATGGAGAGAAGGTTGACAGAAAGCTTGGGAACATGCAACACATTCTCAAAGATTTCGTTGGTGAGTTCAATCCTTCCTTTGTCGGTGACTTCGACAAAAGAGTTTTCCCCCATCAGAATAAGAGGACCTTTGCATGCATCCAATGAAGAATATACTTCTTTTGATGTATCCATATGATGTGATGCTCTTGAATCAACGATCCAAGCATCAAAAGAGGAGTTGATTGCAATCAAGGCAAGTCTAGAATTGCCTTTCTTGGGATTCAAATCTTCTCTCTTCTTCTTCTTGGCACCCTTGGGGATGCAATCTCCAAGGTTGTTTTGCTGAAGTATTTGAGACATCATATATATATTTTTTTGTATGCATGCAGATTCTGAATGGAATCCTTTGTGATAGTATGTGCATCTCTCTCCTTTTGTTCCCTTTTCTCCTTTGGATTGAGAGGCATTGGTGAATGGTTTTGTGTACCCTTACTTCTTCGGATGTGCATGAGCTTTACGTTTATCTTTATCTTTATATTTCTGATATTTTTGGCTTCCATCATGCATAATGAGTGCATGCACCCTTGGGCCTTTGATTGTGCCCGTGTTGATGAGCTTAGTTTTCTCTTGTGTCAGGGATTCGATAAAGTCCTCAAGAGAAGGCATCTTCTAGGTGGCTCCAGAGGTGAATCTGACAGTATGGAATGTGGATACGAATATAGGAATTC
>JASDQU010586398.1:49812-60886 GCA_032191745.1 Picea mariana | reverse complement strand
TGTGTCAAATGTGTCGCGACATTTTGTGATGAAAATTTCGGGAGGGTGAAAATGTCGTCGACATTTCCGAAATATCGGAGATATATTCAACAGTGCTCCTAACCAAAGCTGGTCACTCCACCAAGAATCCTCAGCAAAGCATCATCACTGGCAAGTCCTTGGTTGATGTAAAATGTCTTCTTCTCTTCTCCTCTTCAACAAGCATAATAAGTAGCACCAGGGTTTCCAAAACCCTATTCTTCTTCTCTCACAAGAGCTACAATATACAATGCTATCTTTCCCTCTAGGGTTGCAAACCCTAGCTTCTTTGCCTCCTTAGGATAAAACCCTAATCCTAGAATTTCCCTTGAACTTATCCAAGAACCCTAGTGCACCAAGATAGAGAGAGGTAATACAATGAAGAGTACACAAGAGAGAGAAAGTAGTGTGCTCCACTCCTCACATCTCTAAAACAAGTGTGTGATGAATGAGTCCATAAGATCAAGTATCATTATCTCCAAGGTCATGTTCTTCTCTAGGGTTTGCATGCATAGCACAAACCCTAGCATCTCACAAGAGAAATCTCTCGAAGAATAATCAAGACGTCTCTCTCTTCTTGTCTTCTCATAAGGTTTCCTCAGGAACTCGAGAATATAGCTCCTAGGGTTTCCTCATGAACCCTAGTGTCTTGCTTCGTACTAGACTTTTCCAAGACAATATAAAGAATATAGAGTATATTATAATGATGTGAAATGACTCTCTCCTATTTATATGAGAGGTGAGGGAGTTGAACAATACAATAGGGACCTAGTCCACTATAAGCAACCTATCCACAAGATAATAGGCCCACATGTGAAGCGCACATCCTACAAGTGACACATGTCAAGCTCCAAAGTGAAGACGTCCAACAAGCAAGGCTCCAAGGCATGAATGCTCCTCAAGCAGGTACAACACTCCACCTTCTCAAACCTCCAAAGCTCCAATGCTCCTAAGCTATGTGCTCCTCCGGTTCTACCCCACCTACATGATCACTTTCTCAACTCAAGCATCCTCAAGTCAAACACAAGCCTCCGTGTGCCAGTGCCTTCTAGGGTTCAACACCCTTCTCCAAAGCAAGTTGTCCTCCCAAGCAAGCAACGAACCTCCATGTGGCCATCATGAAGAAATCACCAAGCTCCATAGGTCTCCAACGCTCCAAGGAAGAAAGCCACATAAGCACCAAGATGAGTTCTAGCAATCAATGAACAAGTCCACTCCAATGTGTTTGTTCCATCATGGAACAACCAAGGGTCATCCATACACCATGCACCCCACATCACATGAAGCACCTCCAAACATGGTGTACACACTTTCAGAGTAACCTCGAAAGCTAACACTCTATTAGTGTTATTTGCCATGGAAAGTTCACTAAGTGTTTTTGATGTATTCTCAAACTAGTTTGCTAGGTTATTTAAGGTGAAAATGATCTATACATTTTGTTTCAATCTCATTGATTGGAAGCTGGTATCCTTAGTTTTTGGGATGTGCAGAAAAGCAGGACTCAGGAGCTATAGGTGGCAATCAGCTAGTTATTTTTCACCATACAATACTTGTTTAGAAGAATTATATTGGAAGTATTTTCTTTGCACAACTCTATGTATTTTTTTAAATTGTTAGTCTGTACAACGTTCCCAACTTGCCAGTTTGGGCTTTCTTGGAAATTTACTGGTACAGTTGGTTCTTCCATCTCTATTAGTGATGTTTTCAACAGAAAGATGACGAATTGTTTTGGATGTAGTAACAAAATAGTTAGCTAGGGAATTTAAGGTGAAAATGATCTACATATTTTTGTTTAGTTTAGTTGATTGGAAGTTGTTACTCCCGATTTTTTTGGGTGTGGGAAGAAACATGACTGAGGTGGTAGATGGCAATCAGCTAGTTGTTTTTGCTCATACATTATTTGCTTAGAAGAATTATAGTGGCCAGGTACTTGCACAACAACAGATGGTAGGAAATTGATGTTAAAAAGCCTGAAATGACCTTGCAGACTTTCATATTATGTATTTCAGTATCAATTTGCCAGCTCTCACAGATAATGCTTCTTTTTGCTGGGAAAAACCTTTCTTTTGTAGCTATGCTTCCATTATGATCTGTGCATTATAATATGATCGCAGGTTGAAGGCATAAAAGTTCATGCTGATGAAGGTGGTGTAACACATACACGTGGTGGTGTGTACTGGGTGATTCTGCCAGCTGGATGTAAGCACCATTTTTGTCTTCTGCTTTCTTACAAGAATCAGTCGTTTTCTATGGCACTTACCTCCTGTCAAATGTTTGGACATAGTTATTAGTAAAAAAATGTCTTTTGCATTAAGTTGCCTTCTGCTTGCAGAACTGCCTTTGGAAATTATTGCTCTCTTGTATACATGCAGACCTTGGCTCAGCTTTTTGGGGAATGGTTCTTATTGTCGCATCAACAAAAATTTTAACAGCAAGAGTCGCAGCTGCTTGCCTTGTGGGTGCACTTCTTATTGTGTTGTTTATTGCTAAAAATGTAAGGTAACGATATGCCAATGTTCTAAAAAACGTCTTTTCTTATGGATTAAAGAAATTTCTTTGAATTACTTCATTTTTTAATCCATGCCAAGGTTGTGCTTCTCATGTTTCAAATACTAAACATGGATTTTTGCAATCAATCCTTGAGCAGTTGCCAAACTTAGAGATCTTTTGTATTTTTCTTGCCAAATTTGTAGCTTAGCATTTTCAACAAAAGTTACTATCTGCTGATTCTGAAGTTTTATTGTTGTATTGTTTGTTGGTGGTACTATTCTCTGTCGCATGAAACAGTGGTTTCTTCGAGGCCTCTGTATTGGTATAACCTGATCCTCTGCACTAAGTTATAAATACTAAGCATTTCAAAATCAGAGTCTTAGCTAGGAGAAGTGCAATTAACATATGTAGTATGAGATATTCACAGAGATTTGATGCCGTGGCCTGATATTTTTCAGGTTTTATCATTTTCCTGGCATTAATATGGATTTTGCAAGAAAAAACCAGTTTCCATATTCTTCGATACGTTATATTATTCATAGGTGATCAACGTTAAATGGAAAATATTTTTTTGGAATATTCATGTTCTTTTTTTCCTTCAGATAATTTTGATGTCTTTCTTCATTGATATCTGGAAGTTGCTCTTACTGTGCAACCTTTCCTTTGAAGATTGTTTCTAGTACTTAATGCTTTTCCTACGAAACTAATATTTTCCTAATTGGATAACAATATTGTTGTTCTCTGTAGGTGTGATGAACAGTTTGTTTTCAGTTTATGGTATGGACTTATAACTCTTTTGATTTTTGCTATCAGTAGGCTGCATTGTAGTAGAGATATGCCGTTTATGGATAGAAATTTTTAAACATAAAATTTAATAGGGAATATGCAAATTTGGAATGAAAAAGCAGTAAAATGTTTAATAGATGCAATTGAGCCCATTTTTTTGGTGGTCCAGATATCTATGATGATCTTATATCTAGAAGAGTCAACTCAAGTGATGCAGAAAAATTTGCCGAGCTTTGCCCTTGCCCTTGCAATGGTATAGCCTGGGGAGTCATATGGTAAGAAATGTAGCAGTCCTGATGCATAAATGTTTAGACTTTCATAGCAATGTTCATGGTTCTGCATTGAAAGTTAAAATGTTGGATGGTGTCTTGGTAAGCACATTTTCTGAACTATGCTCTGAAATATACCTTTAACATGGTTGTACTTGTAGGGGATTCATATCTTTTATATTTCTTTGTGCATCGGTATACGTTGGTCTTGTCATCTTGTCTTGAGGTATGCACATTTATTTCTGCAAGGACAATCTCATGCATATACTCTAAATGCATCATTTATGCTGTTCTAGAATTGTCTTTTCTGCTATTGACAATGTGTATAGTTTGTTCTATTTGTGCCATTTGTAGCTTTAATTTTGAAGAAAACCATCTTCAGTACACATTTTCTTGGACATAAATGCATATTGTTAAATGGCAGTTTACATTTTTTATCTTTTAAAATTGAAAAGAACTATCATTAATATCAGAAGAGGCAGTAATTACCATTCATAGGGCTTTTTTTTCAGAAAAAACGCCCACTATAGGTGGCCCACAAGGAGTTAGTTTATGTACAACTTGGTCTAATGTGCTTTTAGTGTGTTTATTTAGTGCACTTTGGTACTTTTTAATCCAATTATGACAATTATGTCTTGCACATCAGTGATCCAATGGTTCAACACCTCTTTGATATTAACAACACTTGATCTGCGACTTAACACCAAATTGGTATATGATCTCTATTTAAAGAGCATCAAGGATCATTTGTTGATGATTGATATGAGAGAAGTTGTAGTAACATATTTTTATGTATTAATAAATTGACTTTAAGATGTGGACTATTTTCCCTCTTTGAGGTTTTTTAAGCATGCAAATACTGGTGTCTTGATAATTGATCTGTGTGTGAGTGAATGTCTTTGGTATTCTAACTATGTGATTATACCAGTTTTTCAAAGAATAGAAGTCAGAGCGGGGTGTTATAGATGATATCATTTAATTTTTCTTTAAGTTATCTATTACAATATTCATTGTTAGGCATGCATGGGGGAGTAGTCAAATCCATCCATGTAGTGATTGGTTGACATAAGTAGGTGGTGGCGAACCTTCTGACCGGCACAACCTATTTAAACAATCCAACGCAAGTTATTGCTTTTGTGATCACGGCGATTGCATCCTTTATATGGTAAAGTATACACATAGTGCCATTAGTGGAATACTTATCCTTAACAACATTGCCTGCTTGACTCAAAACAACTAATTAGCACATGGTATACTATGTAGACTTAAATGGTCAAAAAGGTGGGGCGTTACAAAAGTTGTACATGACCCATTCTCTTATGTACTATTTATATGTGGTGATTAAAATACCTAGGCATCATTATATTTTCATTAATTATTAACAATATATTTTGGATTTGGATATAAATATGTGACCCCTAAGGAAGATCTCTTCCAAGTGCTATGAGAGCAAAAGAGTGATTCATTGGCTTGTGGCAATCCATGGTTGATAGCCAAAAAATATTACAAGGTTATGATCATGAATGAGAAGAATAGTTGTAAACACCTTTGTTGATTCAATTGGAAAAGAAAGAAACCACTCCTTTTATGAAATATTTCAATCTATTATGCTTTTGGAAAATTAATTGAGAAAACAATGAAGAATATTAATATTTCTCAATCAAAGTACTCCAGAGGAATCAAATTGGAAGAAAAAAGAAGCAAAACAAGTTTAACATTTGTGTATTAGCATTGTAGTTGTCATGGTTGTCAATGCAATGCCTTTCAAGTAATCAACCAATAAAGAGTTTTCAACAGTGAAGAAATTACGAACATAATGTTGAAGTTATTGACAATACAAAAATTGTTACCACCACTCATTCAATTCATTTTGTGCTAGATAATAGAAGCAATATTAGTAAGAAAATGGCCTCTTGGAGAGTTGTCATTCCTAGTATTGAGTAGTAGCTTCCATATGAGATGAGGAGAGTTATGTGGAGGAATGCCATCAATGCAATGCAATTGTCATTTGTACAAAATATATAAATCTGTTTATAACAACATATCGCTTGGGAAATATTAAGCCTCCATTGTCATTATAAAAAGTCTTTGAAGAGAATTTCCTTATGCCATGGATGAGCACTTTTCAAATCGTTTTTACTGAAGAAAAGAATAGGCAAAGAATTTGCATATTTGAAGGGGCACATATCATCTGGTCTGAATCACTGTGTGGAAGAAATATTGCATAAATGCATATTCACCTCTAGCTGGGAGGAGATTTTTTTTATAGACCCTTGGGTGTACCATATCTATTGCTGACTATTCAAAGGCTTAATAATAAGAGTAAGATATTGTATAAAAGTGTGATATTACATGTCATTTGAACTTGAATCTACCTAGCAAAGAAGTTTAGTTTCACACGATTGAACAACACTCCCAACTACTTGTTAAGAAAAGGGTGAAGTGAATATATTTGGACTTGGAGGAGGAAGTAGGCAAACAAGAGAGCTGTGAGAATTGAACCTCGGTTTCACTCAGTAAAAAGCTTTATCACCTACTTATTAGCCAACATACTACTTTCGATTATTGGGAAGTGTCTCAAGAAAAAAACAATTTGAAGTTAAGTTAAAAAGGAAAGTTCTTATTGTAGACAAAAATAATTAAGGAATGAACAAGGATTAATGGAGTGGTGCAAATGTAATGAAGTTAAAAAAATGAAGCATTTCTTACCTCGTTTCTCAAGTAATGAAATTAACGTTCCACTTTAATAATGGTTGTAAAGTATTGTAGTTATTCAAATGGTGGCCAAGCAGTAAGTTCTCTGTGTTCTAATCTTGATAAAATTTTCTTGGATGCCTCATTGGTCAAGATTGAGAAATAAAAAGGATGCAAAATCTCTTGATCTGGATTCTGAAGAATTGTCTGCACGAAAATTGAAGATCGAAGATCTAAAAAATTCTAATGAAGATCTTGGATATGAAGTCCATTCAAGGCAAATAAATTCAAGAAAAGTTATGAGAATCAAAGGAAACGATTTTTAACTTGCAAATTGAGGATCAAGTTCGATTGAACAAGATGTCACAATCCAAATTGACCAAGGATTGCAACGTTAGGATGATTACAAACAAGAAGCTCATGAGGAAAAATGGAGACATTTCTACAAGGTACTATATTCGAGAAGGATAAGGTACTCACTTTTCTAAGAAATGAAATTCCAACCTCACTTATATGAGTCAAATGGTTAAGAAGAGGGACAAGTCACGTCTGAAAGTAGAAGTCCTATTTGTAGAAAAATAACCGTTTATAGATTCATTTGAATTGAAAGGTCAATATGTTCGTACTGAAGAAATTTTTCCAATTGACAAATCCATCGAAGTGTCCTTTGAGCACATTAGTAAGCAACTTGTGTTGGAAGTCTAGCATTTTAAACTTGATTCTATGATCAAAAAAGAGAATTATTGAGGTGAACTTTATCAATATCCATGTAGATGTCATTCTACTCGCTCTTTGTTGTCCCCTAGGTTGTTGTCCACATAGATGTCATTCTACTTACACTCTATTGTCCCCTAGGTTGTCCCCCCTCACTCTCACKCAGGGTTCCAATGCAGGGGTATAGTGTGTTGGAGCAACTTCCTGGGCGACTTTAGGCCTTCGAGCCATTATTTGGGCCAAAGGGGAGGGGGACCCTTGTCTCTCCTTAAATTATYGTTCTAGTTTGTTACCATAGAACAACTTTTTYCATGAAGCTCCAACTAGATTTATTGCAAGAGGTAGGACGGTGCGTAGTGTTGCCTCTGCAGTTTGTTTAAAGTAAAATAAAAAGGTTTTGTGTTRTGGTTTTTGGGGGTGACCAAGAAGCCAAACAACAAGGGGAGTTAACAGGTTTCAGCCATACGATTGATCTTTGAACCATGGGCACCATGATCTAGTTTTGCTTGAAAAATAACTTAAAGAAAATGCACAAATATATGTTGAGGAGGAGGCTGAAGTGCYGCTGAACTACTTTCTTAACACATATTCATTAGATAGAAAACCAAATGTGCAAGGCACTTAGATCCATTGGTTTATTCAACACCATGTGAGACAGAAAATGAAAGGGAAACTAGCATAACTTGCTTGAGATTTATTACTTCTTCAGTGGCAATGTGCTTCAGTCCTGATTACACTATAAACTCGACAGTTCATTTATAAAATAGCAACTCCAGTGTTGGGGACTTTAAAATCTTAGTTCTGAAACAACTATCCATTTATACAACAAGAGTGCCAGGGTTTGGGACTATAAAATCACTGTTTCGGGCCTCCTTGCATCCCTTTACAATGTCCATTGCTCAGATAATGCTTATAGAGAGAGAGGATGAAAGAGGAGTAGTAGAAGAAGAATGTTGTTGCTGCAAAAATAGTGATACTCCATGCAGATTTTCAGTTTCCGATGGCCTATTTCTCTTATTTCACCCTTTTTTGCCACTGATTTGAACCTCCTATGCAAATGAGAAAAATATCTCTCTTATAGGCTGTTGGAAGTAAAATGAGCCCAAAATTAGGTTAGAAAGGCATCTCTTGGCAACCAATGAGAACCCTCCATTTTTTGGCTGCCTTTGCTGATTGATTCTTTTTGCGTTGGTGCCACCACTCTCTCTTAATCTCGCAAAATTAGGGGTGTTACAGTAAAATCTAGCACCCCCACATGATGTGAAGTCCCAAGCATCAAAGGGGCTAGTTTTGAGCAACTTAGAAAGGCTATCCACTATCACCTTAGTAGCGTTCTTCCTCTCTCTTTTGGTTGTCTCTTCTCCAACTCAAGGGGTGATTCTCTAAAGATAGGATTCTGGAAGCTATGGAGTGGGGCTCTAGGTGATGCTTGAATAGTAAGCCTTAACAAAACATGTGGTTGTAGAAGTGGTGAAAATATGAATGGTGTGAGAACAAAAAGGTGATGGAAAACCCCAAGGCTAGTGCCTACCAATTCTTGGGCAAAATGGAGTTAGAAAGGCGTGGATCTAAGAGGGCTAATGCATGAATCTGTAAGGCAAATAAGGGCTGCTATGCGTGCTACAAATCGGCCTTAGCTTGCTGAAAATTGATGCAGAAAATGATCCTTGGAGTGCTACTCTAAAACAAAGCCATGAAGGTGATGTTATATTGGTTCAAGAAACGACCTAGTTTGTTAGATGCAAGCTTAATATAACAACAATGAACATAAGGGGGATTTAATCCTCACATTACATTATCCAAATGGTAGATGCTCCATTACAAGGTCTTCATGACTAGTTACATGGTTCTCCTACAAAAATTAACATGTGAAAACATTGCAAAAATAAAACCTCACATAAAATAGATGCAATACCTCCAATCTTCCATTAAGCTTGCTAAAATGATGTACAATCATCAATGTAGCCCAAGGAGAGAGCTCTTCAATCATCACATTCTCAACCATACAATGGAGAGAGAAAGCTCCTTTTTACATAACGAGTCTCTTCTCTCATACAATAAGAAATCATTATCCTTCTAATTAACTCCATGATAGGTCAAACAAATAGTAAAATATTGGAGTAGTTAGATCTCTCCTCAATCCATGGTTGACCAAATCAAGGCATGTGGACCCAAGCTATTAACCTTAATATGGATAAATAGATTAATTTAACTACTAAATAGTTAAATCAACCTCAACATGTGGGTACAAAGGTTAATGCTCAAATATAACCACAGTGCCTCTTCAATAGTCACCAATTAATTAAATCGCCATGAACATGTGTGCCAATGAGGGGTACACTCTTAATAAACTGTTGTACCTTCTAAATAGAAGATGTTCTCCCTAGCAAAACTCCACCATGATAACAACAAAACATAAGGCCCAACCTAAGGTGCACCAACATCGAGGGATTATTACATCAAAGTCATCATCCAACCTTAGGAAAAGGTTAGATCACCATTGAATCATATTTAGTACCCCCCTTCAAATTCAAACTTTGGAAATAACACATCAATGAGGATACTAACATCTTCAAACACATTTCCATCTAGGTGATGTCTAGCAAATGTTACATCATAAGTTGTATCACCTAGGGAAATCCCACATAGGCAACATGAATCATCCCACCATATAAACATCATTAGAGAAGGGGACATATCTAAGTGGTAACCCATCCAATCATCAAGTGTGACCCCTATCACACATCACATCCAACACATGAGGAAAATGTAGAACACCCCCTCCTAGTGACATCACACATCAACACACCAAGTCGATAGGAAACATCAATCACAATCAATCAACATCTACCTCCTACCACCATCATCTAACCCCTTGGGGGGGTTGACCCATCATCCAAGTACAAGGTGTAGCATTTCCAAGATAAGTAATATATATATCACAACCACACCATAATGAGATAACATGCTCTATAACCATCAAGTAAGCAACCAAGAGGTGATCAACAAGGCAAACACATGTGAGAAGACCACCAAGTAGCAAGCACAATCATCCAACCAAGGAGAAGTGAGACTCCCCAAATCAAGGACCTCCATCAAATGGTCAAATTCCATGAGGAGAAAGGGGCTCCATGAAAATATATCCCCCCAAGTTGGTCCAATGCTCCAAGAAACCAACAACAATTCTCCATCAATGTGATAAAAATCACAAAGGGGAACCTCATACAATATGAGGTGTATAAAGGGGCACATGCGAGAAATCAAATCGAAAATGGTTGTTTATTACATTTGGTTGTTTTCCCCATGTGTCACTACTTCTTTCAGTTTGGGTAGATGGTCCCACCTGAGATGAAGTTGATGCTGCAGACCGTTGAGAAGGTATTGCTATCTAGGTGGCATTTGAAAGACTTGTCTAGCTTTGCTTTCTTTGTGTAATTAACCGGGTTTGATGATAAAGCCAATGGTTTCGAACTGTGGTCCTGAAATTTAATGAGCTTCGCAACAACCCTTTATTGAAGCTTTATTAGTTTTAGAGTGATCTAACCTCAAACATCCCTCCGTACCATTCATAATCATCTTCACTTGTTATAGCTCCATCATCTTGCTAGGTATCTTCCTTCTGTTTTGTCCTTATTATAGTGGACAAGAATGCATGCTTCTTTGGAGTAAATAACATTTATACCTATGATAACTACTTTGGGATGAAAAATGGTCTGTGGAGGCAAGGATCGTGGTTTTAGGAACCACCTTTCACCCTCCGCAATTCATATCTTTAAGCTACGTGTTACAACAATTTTGAATTGCAGAGTCCCACCTTCCCAATAAAGAACTACATGCCCACCCTCTGTAATCACTTTGGATTGTTGATTGTCGATTTTCCACCACTGTTGGATTTAGTCGGATAAATTGGCCAAAAGTTAACTAAAAATGCTTGAAATGATTTGTAAATCGGGTGCAAAATTTGAAAAGCAATAGGAGAAAGAGGTTCAATTTGAAGATTGGGAACAAAAATTCGAAAGAGGGATGAGAATAAGAAAAAGGATCCCAATCTAGTTAGGGGAAATATTCGAATGGGATAGGGAAGAGAGGCCCGATCTTTGATT
>JASDQU010586398.1:39301-49712 GCA_032191745.1 Picea mariana | reverse complement strand
CATCAACACTCCCTCTCAATGAGGTAGACATTCTGCATCATGCCAAGCTTGTCTCTGAAGTATACAAACTTCACCCTAGACTCATGACACTTGTCTGTCAGTCTTGGGAGATGTCTCTCTCCTACTTGAACCGAGGAAAAACTCCTTCTGCGGCTCTCCCTCTGAGATCAGGCTCACTCTGGGTCCGCATGTGATAACATCTAGCATTTTGAGTCTTTATCATTCCTTGTCAAATCACCATAACTAGGACAAGGACAACACCAGGGTCGTTCACCATAGGTACACCCCTGTGAGTGAATGTCAGCCTGATGCTAATTGACACGTGGAAAAGCACCTCAAGCACCTCGAGTCCATATTATTCCTTGTCATGATCAAGGAAGGACTACGCCTGGGCCCATTTACCACAAGTACACCTTTGTGATAAATGTATCCTATCTCCCTTGGTCTGCAGCCCAATCTAGGAGAAGGTCTGACCGATGCTGAAACATCAACACTCCCTCTTAGCTAGGGAGGTATCTTTCCATAGTAGTACACAACTACTGTCCAGTGGTACACAATCACTACTAGTAGCACACAACTACTGTCTAGTGACACACCGTCATTGCCGGTGGTACACAACCACTGTAGTAGTACACAACTACTGTCCAAAGACACAATCTCCGCCAGTGGTACACAACCACCGTAGTAGCAAAAGGTCTGTCACACATGGCACTCCCATGTGGACTTCTAGAGGCTACTCCCTCTAGAAACATTAGGGTCAACTCCCCATAGTGTGTGACGTCAAGGTCAACTCCCTTGACATGTCCTCATGTGCTCTCAACAAGGGACGTTGGGCTATAAGCCCAAACACACTTATCCCTCTTGGATAAGTGTCCTCATAGATCAATTCAACAAAGTCATAGAGGAGTACGATCTGGAGAATGTCTGTCACACATGGCACTCCCATGTGGACTTCTAGAGGCTACTCCCTCTAGAAACACTATGGTCAACTCCCCATAGTGTGTGATGTCAAGGTCAACTCCCTTGACGTGTCCTCATGTTCTCTCCACAAGGGACGTGTCCTCATGTGCTCTCCATAAGGGACGTTGGGATATAAGCCCAAACCCACTTATCTCTCTCGGATAAGTATCCTCACAGATCAACTCAACTCAGTCACAGAGGAGTACGATCTGGAGAATGTCTCAGGTAGCTGCAAACATTAACATTCCTTCTCAGCGAGGGAGGCATTCTCTGCCATGCTAGGTCTATCACGGAAGTACTCGAACTTTGCCCTGGTAAGGGGTTTGGTAAGAACATCAACAACCTGCTCATTTGTAGGAAGGTACTGCACTAGTACTGCCTTCCTCTGCACCATGTCTCGAATGTAATTGTACTTGATCTCAATGTGTTTCGAGTTGTCATGAAACACTGGATCCTCTGAGAGCTTCACACAGCTCTGGTTATCACAATGAATAACGGTGGAATCTAGCACATGTCCAAATAAATCTGTGAGGAGCTTGTGAAGCCACACTGCTTCGCAGACTAACACACACAATGCAATGTAATCTGCTTTTGCAGTGCTCAAAGCCATAGAAGTCTATTTCTTGCTACACCAGGAAACCATGGCAGATCCCAAAGTGAAGCAACACCCGAAGGTGCTCTTCTTGTCCACTGCACTCCTTGCCCAATCAGAGTCAGTATATCCTTGCAATCTCATGTCAATACTGGAAGTATATCTCAGACCTTGTCCAACTGTGCCTTGCAGGTATCTCAACACATGCTTCACAAACAATCCAGTGTGTCTGTCTCAACTGATCATAAACTGGCTAAGTTCACTCACTCCATAGCAAATATCTGGTCTGGTGTTAACCAGATACATCAATGTTCCAATCAACTGTCTGTACAAGGTCGGATCAATCTCGTCGGAATCAGAAGAAGACACACTTAGTTTCTTTAGATTCGTCACCATTGGTGTAGCCATGGGCTTACAATTCAACATCCCAAACTTCTTCAATATCTCAACTGTGTACTTTTCCTGACTCAGGAAGATCTCATCAGTTCTCTCCCACACCTATAGTCCCAAGAAGTAGTGCATCATACCAAGGTCCTTCATCTCAAACTCAAAGGCCAACACATACTTGCATTCAACAATAAGGCTCTCTGTACTCGTGAGGATTAAATCATCAACATAGAGGACTAAAATCAAGGACTCACCATTAATAGTCTTGTAGTATAGGTTGGGATCAACAACACTTTTGCTGAAGCCCAAACTCATCAGGTGTCCATCAATCCTCGCATACCAAGCTCGAGGTGCCTGCTTGAGTCCATACAGGGCCTTCTTCAACCTGCACACATGAGACTCCTTCTCATCTATTACGAAACCATCTGGCTGTTCGATGTATACTTCTTCCTCAATCTCTCCATTGAGAAAGGCTGTCTTCACATCCATCTGATGTAGTCTCCAACCCATGGATGTTGCAAGCTAATAATCATCTGGATAGAAGTGTATCGAGAAACATGAGCAAATGTCTCCTCATAATCTATTCCCTCTACTTGAGAGAATCCTCTAGCAACAAATCTCGCTTTGTGCTTCTCAATGCTCCTGTCAGCTGTGTGTTTGATCTTATAGATCCACTTGGAAGTCACTACAAACTTCCCCTCAGGTTTCAGAACAATATCCCACACATCATTCTTCATGATGGACTTATACTACTCCATCATGGCATCTCTCCATACTGGCTGACTAGATGCCTCCTCATAACATGAAGGCTTAGAATCAATGATGTGGCTCATACTTGTGGCATAGCACGAATATCTCTGAGGTTTCTTGCTCTCTCGGAAGGTACCACGAGGAGCTGCATGTCCTTTTGTCTCTTGCAGAGTTTGACGAGCCCATGTAGGTATCTTCCGACCTACTACAATATCTCTCGGAACATCAATTGGAGCTATAGGATCAATGGGATCAATTTGATCAATAGTCTCAATTGTCTCCCTCTGAACTTTTGGAGGGTGAGGTGGAGAAGGCACCATCTCTTCCAGTCTCTCACTATCAATCTCCATGTGAGATCCTCTAGATCTCCTGAAGGCTACCTCCTCCTCAAAGGTAACATCTCTGCTCACCTTAATTTGTCTCTGACCAGGGATGTAGATTCGATATGCCTTCGAAGACTCACTGTACCCCACAAATGTACCCTTTTTGCCTGAAGGGTCTAGCTTGGTCCTTTTCTCCTTGGGTACATGAATGTATACTGGAAACCCAAATATCCTGAAGTGTCCAACCTCAGGCTTCACACCGGTGAAGGCTTCCTCGAGAGTCATGTTCCTCAAAGTCTTATGAGGACTTTTGTTATGAACATACACTGCAGTCATGGATGCCTCTGCCCACAGAAACATAGGTAAATGCTGATCATGAATCATCGCCTTGACTGCCTCAACAATAGATCTGTTCTTCCTCTCTGCGACCCCATTCTGTTGAGGGTTGTAAGGAACGGTGTACTCCCTCTTGATCCCTGCCTCAAACATCTCTAGAACACATCAAGGTTCCCTCATGGAACCAATGTCCCCCAAGACATATCGAGGTTTCCTCGTGAAACCAATGTCTTGGTTCCTTCATCTGACCATCTGAGGCACATCAGGATGAAGTCCACATTCCCTCCTACTAGTCCATACAGGACCCTCCGGGGAGAATGTTTCATGATGTTGCCTCAAACATCAACAATCCCTCTTTCTAAGAGAACCCTCTTGCCACGAACCTTCTGACGAAGTTCTTGTAATTTTAAAAGAATCAACTCCTCATCTTCATCAGGGGCACCCATCTTTAAATAGGCTCTCAAACTTTTACAGAGTTATTGTCATCTTCATTTAGTTTGTGTTTTCCCTTCTAAAGGCAAAGTCAATATTAGTTAGCCAAGGATGGATTTTAACTCTACCATCCAAGTTATATTGGTGTATCTTCATCTAGAGTTTATTGTTTTGCCCTTCTAGAGATCCATTCTTGATCTTTGACTTAAGATGCGAGTGATTACCAATGAGATACGAAGGGTCGCCAATGAAATGCAAGGGGTCACCAATGGAATGCCAATGGTAACATTATTGTTTCTAAATGCTAACATGTGTGCTATTCTCAGTACAATACCTAACTGATCAGGTAGTACGTATCCTGTCATATTCATCTTTGAGAGGAAATGAAATATTAAGCTAGCACAAACTTTTTGCACGAACTTACTTTTCCAATCGAAGATGGGCACATTGCCCACTGGCCTTGAATCCCATAGGCATAGATAAATTTTACTTTGAAAGCCTATGGATAACTCTAACGCAGATTTTAATATAAAAGCTGAGAATAATTAATGGAGGTTGTGACTGCATTTTACTATGATCAACACTTCGTGAATGACATGGAGAGTAGAAGCAGATGTCATTCCATTTTGAATGCAGTTAACCTTATTGCAATGGCCTTAAATGCGTTAATGATCATAAAACGAATGACCCCGAACACTTCGACAAAAAGAATAGTCTGAAATTTTTCATTATCGTCTGGCCGTAACAAGTCCAACACTTTACCTTTGATTACGACAATTTCCAGCATTTTACGCCCAAAGAGTTGCCATAAGTTGCACAGACCACGCCCATGGCCTGTTGCAGGACTAAACTATAGGGAAACATTGTTCAGTTCCAACTCTCAACTGCTCAAACAATAGAGGTTTCAACTCTGTTCCCGCGATTAGAACCCGGAGCCAAGTTCTGAATCCCTCTCTCATCAAAGGGCTACAGTCAAACAATGAACCATGTAAACCTCCACACTCCTTCGCAGGTTCGCAAAGGCACTATGTAGCAACAACATATGGAATGCAATAACAAGCATTACCCTTTACCATATGTCTCTTACAACCATGCAGTAGCAAATTTATACTACAATAATCCACTCTCATTTTCCTGGGCCCTCCCATGAGGGAGTCAAGCCCAGTCCCGCTCTTATACCATGTTGATTTTTCTATATGAGATAATGTGAGATGATATATGATCGATATATTATTACAATGATGAGTGTTCCATATATAGAGAACTTATGGTGACCATCCATGAAAGGATGCGTCCCTTGGATAATCAATAACTATTTATTATTATCATTTACTTATTATATATATTATTTAATAATCATAATTATATTATTAATTATTAATCTAGGAGAATGTCTTCTTGATGTTGTCCAAACATCAACAATAAGTATCATCGAATATCTTATACCTTGTACCTATGCCTCAACATTACAGTAAAAGGTTGCTACTTTGAAGTGGCTAGGAAAGCTCACCTTCTCTTGAATAAGGTTGATAATACAATTCTTTTTGATGTTCTAGTGTTATGCCTTTTGGAGTTTCATGCCATATCTGGTTGTACATGGTTAGTGGAGAATTTGGTAGCTTAACACATATGGCATACTTAATTGTTTTTGGTTTGTGGTAGACCACATATAATCCATCTATAAAACTAAAAAATGAAGTTGTCTTGGTTGTTAAACTATTATGAAGAACCAACCACTCCAGAACACGAGTCTTAAGAGAAGAATGCGATTTCTAGATACCTTGACACACCATTATCCATTGGATTTTGTGATCATGAACATGTCTTTTCTTATTGATGTGATTTAATATTTAATAAGTTGGCCTAATCTTATCATAGAGTTCCTTTGATCCATAATTAATAAAGGGCCACCCTTAATACCATTTCAAATCCTTTTGGAATCAATTGACAAAGTAGGATGATGAACAACTTGAAGCTTTTGAGACCACTTAAGGGCTAGGAGGATGTGCACTGTCTTATAGATTTAATGCCATTTGTTTCCATGGCTAGGAAATCTTCACGAAGCTTGGTGCCTTCAATTACTTGTATAGGATGAAAAAAGGAGGTTATGATCCTAGTGGTTTAGGGTATGAAATGTCTCACTACGTCTCCCGTGACCACCTCTCTTATGTATAAAGAAAAACATCTTTGATCGGGATATCATAAAGTTTTGATTTGTTAAGTGGTCGACATTGACTTGTCTGATAAAGTTTCACAATTATATGGGGATGAGCAACTACCTCTAGAAGGTTATTTCACATTGCCTCCCAATGCCTTTTTAAAGGGGATTGCTAGATTAAATGGATCGATAAATAACGATTGTTCTTCGACAACAGTTCTTCGATGAATGGCTTAAGCAGATTTGCAACCAACACTCACACTACCTGACCTTACATTGCCATTCAAAGTGGAGACTAATGTATTTGGAAACACCACAAAAGCCATGTTAACCCAAGAAGGAAGCCTGATTGCTTTCCTCTTGGAGCTATTCCATTATTAGTAACAAATTATCCAACTTGCGATAAAGAGACGTGTGTGATTGTGGACGTAGTTCAACAATGGCAACACTACTTTCTAGGTAAGGAAACAATTATCCATATTGACCATAAGCCATTGCTATATTTGTAGACCCAATGAAGTGGTAGGAGAGTCAACAACTTAAGTGGGTGAACTACTTATGATATGTTCCACTTGTTCATTATTGCAAAAGGAACGTGTAGAATTAGGCAATCAATTTTTTTATCAGTTGCCAATACCAACTCTTAGCATATGATCAAAGCAAGGTTGATAGAGTTTGACGACACTTAGGAGTTAGTTAAGATCAACTTGGTCCAATGTGTCTTTAGGTAAAGTGTGTTTTTTTAGTATGCATTTGTAGTTATACAATCCAACGATCACAATATGTCCAAGATATAAAGTGATATTACGATCCATATTCTTGTCGATACTAACGACTATATTGATTCGTGGCTTAGCATTCGATTGGTCCATGATCTCCATGTAAAGCAGGGATGGTCATTTGGTCATGATCGATTGTGAGAAACGCTCATGTACAATAGTTTCTTTTTCATTAATGTATTACCTCAAGTGGTCACATTGGCTAGGGCCGTGCACTGTTTCCCTCTTTGAGGGTTTTAACCACGTGAAATACTAGTGTACTGATCTTTGATTTGATTGTGTGAGTAGTTGCTTAAGGTGTTTGTCCTGTGTGAAAATACCCTCTTTTGTTGAACATGGTACTAGAGCCTGTATAAAGACCCGCTCCCATTATTGATTGAGATTTTGAACTCGTGTTGCTGCATGCATCAAAAGATTTTTGGGTTCTACTATTTTTGTGCATTTTTGGGTTGAGTGGGCTATTCCATTGCGTCCAGAGTGCTGCTTTCAATTTGAAATACTTTTTGTTTCACTTGAAAAGGTTTTCGTTTTCCCAAGATACGACCGGTTTTGTCAGATCTGGAGGTATAAAGTTTCATTACGTCTTTTAATTTTTTTAAATGTGTTAATCTTTCGTTTTTTTTTTTTTAATTCTCGTGTTGGTACCCTTTCCGGTTTGTGTATGTTCTTTGCTGTGCGCTCTATGCGATCTCGAAAAATTAGAAACAGCGTGGAAAGTGTTTTCTTTTCTATGCATGCTCTTTGCTCTGCGCTATATGCAATCTCGCCAAATTAGAGACAGAGAGAAAACTTTCATTTTTCAGGAAGGCTAATCGAGATCTAACCCCCTTGTTGTAAAGTTTCAAATTTTTTTTTCTTCGAAATTTTGGTTGTTTTTGTGTGTTGTGTTGAATTTTTTTGCAGGCAAAAACAAGGGTTTTTGGGGTAAGTAGACACTTTGAGGCAAATAGTAAAAAATAACCCTCCTCCTTCATAACATTTGCTATTTATTTTGTGTTAGCTCACTTGGTTGAAAGTTACTTTATTTAATAAGAATTCTTTAGTTGAAATCTTTCGTTAAGTTACTTTTTGAAAAAGTTCGTGCAACTTTGAGTTATCACATAACTTTATTGTAAAGTGCATTTCTGTTAAATTATAAAAGTGAACCACTATAAAGTAACTTGATTGTTTTTTTTTAAGTTACTTTTTGCATGCAACTTTAATTTATAAAGTAACTTAATTGTAAAAGAGATTCTCATTTATTTTATAAAGTGGGTCACTTCAAAAGTAACCTATTGGGCCCCCGGGTGAGTAACTCAATTGGCAAGTGCCGTGAAAATGAAGTTCCAAAGAGGTCTCGAGTTCAACTCCCCCCGACTAATCTAGTGTGTAACGCGTGGGGCCGCTATCCACACCTGGAGGTTATAGTGGTAGCAGTTGGATAACACGACCACGTGTAACGCGAGTACGTGCCCAACTAGTTGCTGATTCCGCTAGCCATAAAAAAAAAAAAAGTAACTTATTGGTAAAAGTGAGCTTATAGGCAAAGTTAGAGAAATAACACAAATTATTTTTACTCAACAACCTCACTGTGCATCCATCATCATGTGGGCCAACCTCTCCCTACCACGTGGCACTTTGTTTACCTTTTATGCCTTTCTTAAAAAGGGAAGAACTTTGACATCTGAAGTCTATTTTCAACGCTGTGTTTTTTATCTATTGTTTCGAGAGCTTTCCATCCAAATAGTTAGTTTTTGCTTTTAAATCCATCTTACCTACATATTGTAATATGGCTAGTCCAAGTGATCTTTTGCTTACTAATACCAACTACTTATGAAAATCCTGTATGGAGGATGTTCTGTATTGTAAAGCACTGTATCAGATTACCTTGGGAAAAGAAAAAGCCCCCATTGATGCTACAAAGAAAGCCAAATCGTATAATAAAAATGACGAAGCATGCAGATTAATTGGAATGTCCATCTCTAGTGATTTACGTTTTCACCTTCAAGGATTTGATGACCCAAATGAAGCTTGGCAAAAGCTAGAAGCCCTATTTGGTAAACACAATGAGATTCGAGCCCACCAGCTTGAAAACCAATTAATTTATTTAAATCCCAATGATTTCTCTTGCATTGAAGATTATCTATCTAAGTTCAAAACACTCAAAATTTTACTTAAAGACTTTAAAATATAAATGTAGGATGATTGATGTATATATGCTATTCTTACTGAGCTTGGTAGTGCACATTTTGTTTTTGTATATACTTTTCACTCCACCACAAAAGCTCTAGGGGTTGCTTACAGACCATCCTCTCTTGAATGTTTTTGTGATTCTTTGATTAAAAAGCAAGATAAACTCTTGCATCTTGGAGTCATCAACACTGCAGGTACATCTAACAAAGCCTTAGTGGCCCAATAAAAGGACAAATCTAAGAATTGAAAGAAGCAACATCCTTGCAACAACAAGCAAAACAAGGGGTCCCAAACCCTCTCAACCAACTTCTACCCCAAATGGTGAGAAAGGACCAAAATAAAAAGGTAAGAAGATTGACGGACATTGCAATTTTTGTGGGCGAGATGGTCATCTAGAGTCTGTTTTAAAAGATGGATGCCTTAGAAGTAGCAATTAAGAAGCACAACATCAATCTTGATACTTCTTCTTCCAACTCTTCTTCTCATGGACACGTACTTTCTTCTTCTGCTTCTATTTTTCCTTCAATGCAACATCTACTTCTTCTAATGAGTGGCTTATTGATTTTGGAGCACCTTATCATATGACCAAGGATAAGGCCATTTTTTTTGCTCTTAGTGAATGTATCACCAAATAACTATTTGTTGGTGATGATAGATATCTTAGTGTTGTAAGGTTTGGAACAATTCAGTTAGATGGTGGTCATTTTAATGATATATTATGTGTTCCAAGTCTCTCCTGCATCCTTCTATTAGTGTATCAAATCACTCTATCAGGTGAAGGTAAAATAGTAGAGTCTTCACCTCACCAAGTTGTAATCAAGGATGTAGAAGATCCTAAGCATGTGCTAGCAACTAGAATTCATGATGATATTACCAGACTCTACAAATTTGACAACTTTGGTTCATTATCTTTTCCATCAGTTTTTATTTCTCATAGTGATGAGTTGAACAAATTTTGACATGAGTGGTTTGGTCATCTAAACTATTTCCCATTGCTGCAACTATGTAATCAAGATATGGTGATTAGTATTCCTCTCGTTTCTTGCAGAGATGGTGTTTGTGTTGGTTGTGTTCTTGGCAAACATCATCGAGATMATTTTGACAAACGTGACTCTTCGCACGCCTCGGGCCCGTTGCTGCTTGTTCATAGTGATTTGTGTGGTCCGCTTCCTTCACCTTCTTTCACTGGGTGTAAGGACTTCTTAGCTTTCATTGATGACTTCTTTAGGCACACTTGGGTTTATTTATTAAGACTTAAGAGTGAAGTTTTTGACATATTTGTGGCCTACAAGAACCTTGTAGAAAAACAATTTGGACATCAACTACAGAGATTAAAAACAGATAATTGAGGAAAATATGTTAACAACAAATTTACAACTTACTGCATTGCACAGGGCATTCAAATGCAACATACTTTTCCATATACACCATAGCAAAATGGTGTTGCTAAGAGAAAATCAAACTTTAAAGGAAATGACAAACTGTATGATCCAATCTAAGGGATTAAGTTGTCATTTTTGGG
>JASDQU010586397.1:57606-69059 GCA_032191745.1 Picea mariana | reverse complement strand
CACAGAGATGAGAATGTTGGCTCGTGATGAGACCCCCTTTCCCTTAGCCATGCAACCAAAGGTCACTGCCCTGGCATGGTAACCAGATGGTGGCAATGTCATGTTGTTGGGTACCCATGAGCCTAATAGGTTGGCTCATGATGAGACCCCCTATCCTCTTGACTAGGTCTTGTTTGTTATTTTTTGAGTCCCTCTTGTTTCTTACTGAGAGGCTTTTTATTGCCTTCTCAGGGATCCCTGGGTGAAGCATCTTGAGGTTTTATTCCTATGCTTTTATCTTTTACCAACTGCTTTTACCTTCTGGGCCTTTATCCCCTTCTTCCCATGAGATAAGGTGCAATCCTACAAACAGGTCAACCCAATGCCTAGACAAGGGGAATGGGACAGGTGAATGGGAGATAAGATGAAATAGTGGTGCTATGATGGGAGTGGACGATGGATTTTCGGAAATCCCCCAGTGGCAAACCCAAACCTATGGGCACAGGCTCGCTAGGATACCCTGTCAATCTCCCAGAGCATGGTCAAGTGAGCTAATGTAAGATCCAAACAGTTTTTAGAGATCAGATGCATATATTTAAAGGTTTTAATGATCAAAAGTGACACATATCATGATATCTAGACCAATTACCTCATGAAGCAAGAACCTCATCTGATACAAGACCAAGCCAATGGTGATAGATGTTGCTACTACTGATAAGATAAAGATGATGGAAGAAGAAAAGGATGGGCCCTCCAGGGCCATGCTCAGGTCAATCCTGCTCTTGGTACTCCATGTCTAGGACCTGTGGGCCTCGAGACATGATCTCCTAGTTATCTCTAAAAATCAGGGTTAACAGGCCTATCAGACATCCATGACATCTACCACGGGATTTACACCTTTCCAATTAGTGTATAGTATCGAAGTTGTCATGCCGATTGAATGTGAGATACCATCTTTGAAGCTAGTTGTTGAAATTCTTCCCAACACCTCTGCTGAAGAGGAATGTCTATTGTACCTAATGAAATTAGATGAAACCCGTCGTGATGCCACCTTGGTTATTGAAGCTCAGAAAAATCGTGTCAAATCCCAATACGAAAAACATGTCAAACCACGTGTTTTTTCTGAAGGTGATCTAGTTCTCCTCTATGAATAAGATCGTGATTTACTAGGGACCGAAAAATTCGAGGCTATGTGGTGAGGCCCTTATATCATCAAACGAGTATTGGAGAAGGGATATTATGAGTTAGTGGATTATGATGGCATTCCTTTGAGTGAACACGGAAATGGGATTTACTTGAAGAATTATTATGCTTAGGGTATCTTGGTATGAGTGCTTGTATCTGACTGTATCATACTCTTGTGTGCTACTTCTGTGTGTTTTTTTGTTATTTGGTTTCAACCCCCAACTGCTTACCTTGCGTTGTGCTTGGTTTCCAGATGTTGGTGTCTTTGCTACCCTACATTGGTTTCGTCGATGGTGCTAGTCATAGTACTCAGAACTTAGCATCTGCTTCTTGGGAAATTTATGCACCTATGAACGAGTTAATCAGTCTACATGATGTTTTCCTCGATCGTGCAACTAACAATATCGTGGAATACAGTGTGGTCATCGAATTGTTAACTGATGTTGATTCACATGGGATCTATCATCTAGTTGTATGACTTGATTCACAGTTAATAGTATGATAGTTAAGTAATGTCTATGCTATCTGAAGTCCTCCTTTGTTAAGGGTATGTTTTTGAATTCGCCTCTTGGAACATTATTTTGATTACATTAAATATCAACATATTCCTAGATGTCTAAATACATTAACAGATGCACTAGCTAATTATGTGTTAGGCAGACATTTAAGACACTTGTAAATCTAATCACAATTCACATTTAAAACAAAGTAATCTGGTAGAAGTCTCATGTATATACAACGATAAAAGTGTTTACAAAAAGTGTTTTTTCATCCGAAGAGAAAAAATCAAAAGGTGAAGCACATGGCTTCATATACAAAATAGCATCAAGGATTCTCCTCATGATAACACAAGACTGCTCATGCTACCCTACGGAGTAGTCAACTAAGAGAACCAGATACACCCACAGTATGGTGCTGATAATGTCTCAGGATCTCATCGATAGAGGTATTTGGGATATCCATTGTCAATCCCTCCAGGTTCTCCTCAATCGCCTCATAATCAGCGACATCCAATCCTACTACCTCGACTGGCTCCCCTCATCTCTGGATGGGGAATGTACCTGGAGGCCGGTGTGGTCCCACATCTATGTTTTCAAAAATATCTTGATTAGTCCTCAGATTAAAAACATAAAAAAACATTTCATATTTCAAAAAATTACAAAAAAAACATTATAAAAACAAAAATTGCTTCTTACCCAAGTTCCCCCACTGAAAGCCTTCAGGTAGAACCAAGTATGGGTCACCTCTAAAGTCCAAATAGGCATAGGCATAATCATCTACCATCAATATTTGAGGCCTCAACCAATCAAAAAATACATCGTTATATTTAATGATGGGGCCAGCCACATGCCGAGCCATGAGGTCACACCACCTCTTCATCCTTGGATCTTGTGGGGCCAGAATGACCCACTCTACCTGCAAGCCTAAATGAGGAACCCTCTCAAGGAATAAGGACACTAAAATAGAATTGTATCCAAATTATTTCAGGTCCCCTTTTTTACTCTTTGTCAGTTGTTTCTCCATGCTGCGAAGAACTCTGTCGGACCAGTTAAACACTCGAGGCTCCATGCACTCTACTGCATACTCAAAGTAATTTTGGAGAGCCATGTGAGGAGATGCACTCCCTGCCATCTGTGTGATAGTGAATAAGATAGTTCTAAGGGGTAGATCCCAGACATCCTTGATGTAAACCTTACCTTTATGTCTCTCGACCCCTGGTTCACAGTACTGACAAACATACTCACTCATCGGAAGACCTCCACCTCTATTGTTTTTCAGTGTCACATGGGATCTAGGACGAGATAATCCTGTCAAAAAATAGATATCCTTGATATCTAAAGAGAGTGTGTGGACTCCCACATGAAATAACTGTTGATTCACATCCCACATGTGGACTAAGTACTCAAGTAACCTTACTTGGGGCCTCATGCCCTAGATCTTAAAAAACTTCAGTAACCCACACTATCGGAGGGCATTTATAGTGCCTTGGTCATTCTCAACGATGATATCATCATTCTCTTGTTCCCTCTCCCTCCACTCCAACATTTTGATGATCAAAAAGCTACGTTGGAACAATAAATGGAAGTTAACATCTTTATTTGTTTCATTGGAAAGTTTATATTGGATAAACTCATGTAAAGAATTTTTTATTTTTGCCCACCGCAGGTGAAGTATTATGCACAGTGCGGAACTTCCACAGCAGAACCAAAGGCCACCTGTGGAAACCCATGCTTTCCGCAAGTTCACCTGCGGCGGCCCCTGTGCGCACCTACCGGCCTAAAATTCAACTCAAAAATCAATTTTACACCAATAAAAATGAAATTTAATCCATTGAAAAGCAAGAGGACAAGAAGATTATCGATTTGGCAGAAGTCGTTCGTCGAATAGTTTCCCGTGCTCCCCGCAATCGACAGTGAAAGTCTGAGCTAAAATGAGGGTTTTTGGTCAAGTTTTGGGTGAAATAGTAATGAAATGGTAAAAATGAGTTATTTCCTATATTTATGAACTTTTTACTTTTTCTATTAATATTTCATATTCTTTTATTCTTTTTTACCCAAAACCTAAAGGTATAATGGTATGGTGAGTATTTTGACTTTTCACAGGAAAAGGAACCAGGATCTTGAACGATGCAATACAGATATTTTCTTGATTTATTTTTATGTTTGTCACGTGTACAAATAATTTTTAGGTTTTTCAGGAAAAACCTTGAGCTCAGTCTTTTTTCGTTCTCGCGCTCAAAAATCAATGAGAACGTAACCAAGTACAATTTTGTCATCTTTTCGTACTCATCATGGTAACATGAAAATAACGAAACTCATGGAGTATCCTTTAAGCTCTTTTCACGCTCCATAAAAACGAAAAGATTTCTGAGCGACCTTGTTCTTTTCACACTCGTAAAAGTATTTGAATAAAACGTTTAATTGGCGGTAGTTTATCACTTTTTCGGTCTCATCGAACTAATTTACGAAAGAGGAATTGAGAGAGTTCTCTTTAAGTGTTTTTCAGACTCTATAAACATGAAAATCCCCTGAGTTTTCTATCTTTGGACTCATTAAATAAACATCGAAAGACCCATACGGGACCGAACTACTCCTTCTTAGGGTTCATTAAACATAATCTGAGGGACTTGTCTGAAGGATGAGCTTACATCAACAAGAATATGTTATCCTTCTCAAGCTTACATAAAAATAAAGAGGTACTCGCTAGAAATGGTGTGGGGGGGATTTGGGAAAGAAATGTGTCTCAGTATTTGTGTTAGTGGCAGTAACAGTTGCTCTTGAACATGACACCCCCTTTATCTTTATATCCGGGTTGGGAAATCCATTTGTCTCTCATTTGACTTTCTGCAAGTTCATGTCTTGGGTCGTCTTTAAGTCAATGTTTCCAAGACCATTGTCGTGTCGTTCATATGTTCAAGAGAAGTCCAAACAAGCCCTCTATCGAGTCGGCCATCTGCAGTTGTCAATTACTTTCATGTCAACCTTCCCTATGTCAGTTTTAAATCATTTTCATACTTTGATATACCCTAAATATGTTACTTATTTCATGTCATTAATGGGGGATACATCAAGGCCCTGCTATGAATATTCTTTTCCTGTCAACGCCAACTCATTATCCAGGAATAAGACTTGGAAATAATTTAGTACCTTAGAGCTTGTATGCCTCAATGGCAGGTTTCTTCACTTTCAACATGGATTCACATCATTGGTCTCCGATTGATGGATTCTATCAAGTGCTCGACTTCAGCACCTGTAATCGCATGGCTAGATTCGTACTTACGGAGGACTATATTAATGACCCTGGATCTCTTTGTTTCAATTCAGGTTGCGATGGAATGTTTATGATTTGTATTGACACATAGATTCAATTTGTATGTCTCGTGGCTATGTCTGAATTTGAGTTTTCTAGAGCATAGATCCATAGTGTATTCCTGGTGGCTCTATAGAATCTTGGTGACATGGATCCACAATGTATGATTGGTGGCCATGACTGACATTAATGGATTAATCATTTGTATTCTGATCATGGGAATGTCTATCTCAGAAATGGTATAATATTGCGCAGATGCTTGGTTGTTTGCAGGTTCCTGATTGGTGCGCTCCTTGTTCCCGACACACACTCGCATTTTACAAAGTATTTTGACTGTCACAAATTCCAGCCTCATACTTTGGGGGGCATTATGTTACACATTATTTTGGTCACCTTGGTGATACTTCTACAAGCATGTGTTCAGGTTCCCAGAAGGATATTTCTCATGAGGAAAGTGAATGGTTTCTTCCACTTCAAATCTTGTTTTTAGAAGGTCGTCGTAGGCTAGGAGTATTACACAGTGCGTAAATGCTTGATTTCCGCAAGCTTCTCTAAACCTGGCTTGCGGAATTTCCGCATGCTGCTCTATAGGCAGGGTGCGGCAATGTTTTAAGACTAAGAAAAGAGACGAAGTTTACGAAGGTTCTAGATGGGAATCTTCTATAATTTGAGATGGCATCCATATGGTTGAGATCCTACTAGCTTCTCTGATTTGGTGGGATCACCCTAATATCTTTAACCATCTCTCCTTCTCCTATATAATGATGGATTTCTCATGGAAAAGGTTAAGCATTAAGCAACAAGAGCAAGTAAGGAATGAATTAAGGTTAATAGGTTGTGAATTGTGTGAGGAACTCTACTCTAGATGCTTGAAGGATTCATCTCAATCCATCAAGTTATTGTGGATCATCTTCATGTGAGCTTGGATAAAGTGTGTTGGAGCAAAGGGCCACTGAAAGGGAACTTAGCGAAATCAAGGTTGTTTGGTTGTATCTTCCACTTTCTCTTAATATAATAGAGTGGCATGTTTCTTTCCCATAAAATCATTCTCATTTTATTACATGATTCCTTGATCACATGTATAAGTCTTCATTGAATATACTATTATTTCTTTCACTTTGGTTGGTTTGTGTTTCATTGCAGGATCAATAGCACAAGAGCACCAGAGCAAAGCAGGGACAACAAATTCATAAGCAATCAATATTCAAAGGTATGTTACTCATCCTTTCTTTGATGGTAGATTAAATTATTAGAGCTTATGGAAAGCACCATGTCTTGTCTTATTTTGTTCTAGATCTAGGGAGATCAGTTTATGTCCGCATTTACCAATATATCCAATAACACAAGGTTCCAACAAAGGCGTTGTATAAATTTCAAATTAGTGTCGCGCAGGAGATTGAGTCGAGGGCATGTGCAAATGCGGCAAGTTTACAATTGACCAAAGAAATAAAGAATACATTAGAGATGACACTTAAACAAGTGTAGGTTGAGAGGGAAGAAGCGAAGCAACACACTGAAAAATTAGAGAAACAAGTAGAGGAAGTGTTCAAAACTATTCCTGACAGCACACAAGGAGTAAATATAAATACATAGGAGAAGAATGAGAAGATAGTGCATGCTATGGAGGCTTATAAGAGCCACATTACAGAGTTAATATAACTCCTAGCACCTAGCACCCCACTAGAAGTTAGAACACAAAGGGAGTATAAGATTACAAGTCATACGGAGAGTATTGCGTTGAGCATTCAGGAAATCATCAAGTTGTACAATAAAAGCGCACAGTTATGGACAAATATGCAAGAGGATGGAAAACTGCAGGAGATATACCAGAAAGAGGAAGGTGTGCTACAATAACTGAATCAAAAGCATAAGACAATGAAAATCTCTGACAAATTGAGGAGTGCACGAGAAATGAAGAACTTGCAGGAAAAATTGAAGAGCATACAAGCAAAAAAGAAGGAAAGGTAGGCGCAGTTGGAACCACTGTAAGAAAATGCAGATAAAATGCTAATAGAGTTGATGCAGCTGAGGGTTATATTGAACAGGTTGGATTGGAGAATGAATAACTCACAAAGGAACCTATTACTATGCAGACTATGGAGACTATCGCAGAGAAGAGTGCACATGTAAAATATAAAGTTGAATACATTGCAGGCAGAGTCCAGGAGCTCGGGAAGTCATTGCATGAGGCACACACTACCTAAGTGGCTCAGGACGAGCCACAGGTGAGTTTTGGGGGCCTGTTGGCGTAGGCCATTCTGGGGAACAACACAGCAATTAATGAAGTAGTTAGAAAATGGACCAGAAAAGGAACGTGCACCAGATAACAAGGAAAAGCAATGTTGAGGAAGCAAGAAAGTCAAAGGAAGAAGGACATGGATCAGTCACATGCATGAAGTTAGAAAGTGGACAATCCTAACTCACCTAGGGTTGGTGGGTTAGGTTTTTGGTCATTATTGCAATGGGTATTAACCCACTTTTGTAGTATAAATATGTGTGGTGAGATCTAAGGATATCTAGTTTTTAGAGTGACTAGTCATGCTAGGAAGAGTTATTGCTTGAGCTATGTAGTTGTGGAGCTAATTTTGGAGATGAGTTTTTTTTTTAGAGAAATATATGCATTGTAATATAGGGTAAGGTTGCAATATATAAATCTTGGTTCGATCTTTTCAGCCTCAACAGTAATGCGCACAATGCTATAAACACTATCTTCGGTTGTACTCAGATGTAATGCACGCAGCGCTGTGAAATTTTAATCAAGGATAATAAAAGAAATAAGAATACCATATCTTTGTGGGCGTAGACTAGGGGGGTGAACCACGTTAAATTTGTGTCTCTATGTGCATTGTGTGTCTGATTTCTTTATATTGTTTATCTATGATGAATGAATTAATTTGATAGTATTAGAATACATCGCACAGTAGAATGAAAAAATTATTACTGTAGAATGAATGTTAAATGGATGAAAATAATTACAGAATGGTAGATATAGATATGTTGACATGTTAGAATAATAGATCTAATGTATTCAAGGTAGAAAAAATTTCTAACATCCCTACAGAATCCTCCCTTCCAATATTGCATACATCCAGGTCTTGCATTCACCCATAAGCCATCTCGGGTGAGACTGCATTTTGCACTCTATGCGTAGTGTTGCCTTCTGGTCTCCAAAGGGGCCAATGGTTTGCATGGGTTTTTTGGAAACCTGGAATAGAACTCAGGTCATCACAAGATATAAATAATTCTCCATGAACATATAAATAATTTTGGGGCCTCTAAGCATTTTTATGGAGCATGTTAGGGTAACCCTTATGTTTGTGGGGAAAGGGGGGTAGTCTACTTAAGTGAATCTCATTTTTGTGACTTCAAGGAAGGATTTATAAGGGGAACTAAAAATTATTCTAAGAATATTTTATTGAAATTACTATCATTCCTAGCTGCTAAAAAGGGGGCTTCTAAACTAAGTATTTTTTATGATTCCATGGTGATGATCAATTGGATGAGAGGGATACATAGGATGGAAAATACAGTTTTGATTCCCATTTATGAGGATGTTAAAAAAATTAAATATGTCTTTAAGTCCATTCATCTACTCATGTCTACAAAGAGCTCAATATGGAAGCAGATCATCTCTTTGAAGATGGTTTACAACTTGGTTTTTGTGTTTAGTCTATGTTGGAATTCAAGGATGGACATACTTTTGAATATTCTCTTTCAACTATGGATTGATTAGCAATTATATTTTCCTTTTATCTAGATTATGCACTTTCCTATTTTCTAGAATGGAAATTTATAGTCAGGGTCTAGTATCTAAACAACATGTCTAAGACATTGGTGACTCTATGGTTCTCTCTTTTAGTCAATTCTAGAAATACTATAGACATTATTTTTTGTGTAATCTAATGACATTGTGACATTTTATAATTGTGATAGTTTTTTTGTATATTTGGGAAGGATTTTAAATATTTTTCTAGGGAATGGTTTAAACACAAGTCGTGATTATCTTGACTTTTCTAGTATAACATCAATCCATTAGATGATCTTCAAATGTAGTAGTCATATATAGAATTTAACTTTCCTTCCTTTTGAATGAAAAATATTTTGGTCCAAGGAAAAAATAATAATAATTAAGACTTGTGAAATTTGACACAAATATTAATGGTGAAGTTAAAACCAATCAACTTTGCAATTTGTATGGATCATAAAATGTTTCATTATTTAAATTTCAATAAAAAAAAATGGTGATAAATAATTGGAATCAAATAATATTTATTAACGAAAAAAAAGTTAAAATTCCATTTTGACAAATAAGAATATGATGGGAGTAATTTATTTTGTACAACAAATGTATAGATCTCATTTTGCAACATTTAAAAAATAATAATACAATATCGAATGGTTAGTTATTCTAATGACCATGATGATGATGCTTGTCATCTATTAAGAAAGAAATAAAGAGAATTAGACTAAAAATTATTCATGTCATTTATATATTTAAACATAGTGAAAATGAAAGTACCAATTTCATTTTGGTTTTTAGAATTCAAGAGGTCTCACATAGTGATAGAGTTCTGAAATTGGGTAATTATGTTACACCCCATACTTTATTAAGGGGAGGGAAATTTAGTAGGAATTGTTGCAAATATTCAGCTTCATTTGTATCATAAATTTTACAAATTCATTCACTCTAAGGTGTTTTTTAAGCTAGCTAAATAGTTGGTGTCACTATGTAGGTAGTGAGCATTGGTCCTAATTTTAGGAATATTTATTTGTTTTTAAGGTTCATAATGCTAGAAAAATAATTTTGGTTGGACAAATTAAGATTCATAAGATATTTATAGTAATTCAACTTCCTCTTGTTAATAGTTGTTGATTTTTTGTAGCAGGGGGAGGTATTCCCTCCTAGGCAACTTTTCTTAGAGAAGAACACAAAGGAAGACCATTGAAAAATTGAATAACACCCCGGAAGAGAAGTCGTCCCACAGGAAAATAATAAACTGGAAACAGAATTTTCAGGAAGAGAATTTGGCCCATGTTCGACAACACAGGTATTCCAACAGAGGATGAACAACTTCAGTAACCACTCACACAACCAAATCAAAGATCAACACACTGATGTTTTGACGTGGTAAAACCCCTATGGGGAAACATCCACGACCCCAGACAACGCAGCCACTTGGAGCAGTTTATTAATGAAAAGGATAAAGAATACAGAGAGATTTTAAAAGAGAGTTTCTCACAATTGATCATCGAAAAATGACCCTCCATGCTCTTTAAATAGAGATCATGGAACAATCGGGTGTCAAGCCATGAATCAATGGTCATTAAGATCAAGGATAATATGAATCGTCGGATCACTCTATGTTGGGAACATATCGTTATTGTCGGATTTCCTAACTACAAATGCATACTAATGCATACTAAAGAAACACACTTTTACCTAATGACACATTATATCAAGTAGATCTTAACTAACTCCTAAGTGTATAAATATCCTAACATTCCCCCTTAAGAACAACTTGGGATAGGATTGAAGTATTTACAATAGTGACACAATAGGAGAAGGAAGGAGGCATTAGAGCCTATCCCCCCTTAATGACTACTTCCTAAACTCCTAACATAGATCGAAGTTTGGAAAACTTCGCTTCTGTAAGAGACTTTGTGAAAATGTTTGCAACTTGATCTTTTGTAAGGAAAAAGAGCACTTCAATAACTTGATTATGAATGAGATTTATGATGAAGTGCATATGTAGCTCGATGTGCTTGCTGTGCTGATGTTGAATTAGGTCTTTGGCAAGCTTGATGGCACTTTGATTGTTGCACCAAAGGCGGGTTGGATGATGTTGTTGAAATCCAAACTCTGAAAGGATCTGTCGAAGCCACAAGGCTTCCTGACTTGCATTTACCACTACTCAGTACTCTTCTTCTAATAAATAAAGTGTAATACCCTGTTGTTTCTTACAAGCCCAAGTGGCAGGTCATGAACCATGGCTGAAAACATAACCTGCAGTAGACTTCCAATCATCAGGGTCGTCGACCCAATCTGAATTAGTGAAACCAACCAATAAAGTAGTCCCCCCTGAACTGTAATGCATCCCGAACTAAACTATACTACAGACATAGAGAAGTATCCTTTTAGTTTCTTTCCAATGGATATCATGGGGTGTTTGCATATACCAGGAAAAAAGACCAATGGCAAAAGAAATATCAGGATGGGTATGAGTCAAGTATAAGAGGCTACCAACTAACTAACAGTACAGGGTGGCATCAACTTTGGGAGAAGTACAAGTGGCAGTAAGCTTGACTCCAGACTAGAAGGGAGAAGGGTTTGGTTAACAATAATCCATGTGAAAGTGATAAAGAAGGTCACAAGCGTACTTAGACTGGGAAAGAAAAATTCCTTCATTGGTTTGCAAAACTTGGAGGCCAAGGAAATAGTGCAAAACACCTAAGTCTGTCATTTAAAATTTATTCTTAAG
>JASDQU010586397.1:36458-48937 GCA_032191745.1 Picea mariana | reverse complement strand
GTGTCCCATTAAGGGGGTTCGGGGGCGAAGTCCCCAAAGGAAAAAATTCCTTGTAAATGTATATTGTGATTTCATTGTAAATCTGGACCGTTCATTATAAGGTCACAGATCTAACGATAGATATTATGTTATGGTTTTTTGCCCTAGAAGGCAACCCTCTTTTATGAGGGAAATGTATTGCGGCTATGTTTTGATCGTGAATATTGTATTCTGAGATAGGAGACTGTTTGTTGTAGGTTGTATCCCTTCATATGTTGGATAATAATAAAGGAAGGACTTGGCAATTTCTCTGGTGGACGTAGCCCACACTGGGTGAACCACATAAATCTGTGTCTCTATTTTATTGTGTATCTTCTATGTTTTATTTCCGCATTTGATGTATTTTATTTCTCCACGGTTTTTTCTAACAGAAGATATCATGTCAATCACTACGTAAAGCCCATCGATAAATCGGTCAAATCGAAAGATCTGCAGAACCATTCCACCATCAAACATTGTGGAGTCTAATTGGGCCTCTGTGGCAGGTTTGGTTCTTGTTTTCGAGTCAAAGGGATTTAGGACCCCTCAACAGAATTGGTGATAGAAGTAGGGCATGTTGAATGAATGCCTAACAATATTTCTGATATAATATTTCACACGGCCTATAGATTCAAAACAGATCACATGCATGGCTAGTCATTCTCAAGACAACCCACATACACTAAGTACTCACGTAATGAGTAACTCACCCCAGCAAGAGGAAGAACATGTATTCCCTGACATACCTCATGCTCTTCCCCATGAGGAGTTGAATCAGTTCAGAAGAATCACAATATCTTACGCCCGGCAAATTGGATTATTACCCGTAGCTCTATTATTTCCTCGTAGAAAACAAGTAAGCAGACCAGTGGTCAACACCCACGACCAAGTTTTTGTTCACATAGTAGAAGACCTGATAGAATTCTCCCTCACCAAGATCAAACATCCCCTTAATCTAATCCACAAAACACCAGTTGGTAACTACTCTCAGCCCGACGATTTTGAATTTGACAAGGAATGGTATAACTCGGATCGCTCAGCTTCGGAGTCAGACAAAATGGAGTGTAACAATGATCATAATGAAGAAAGGGGGAACCCACCTCAGAATAATCAACCTTGGTTGGCCAAATATGCTCTGGAAATCCCCGGAAGAGTACATAACCTCCCCCGACATCCAGAAAAGTTACTCCCTAAATTTGACCCTGAAACCTCAGGATTACCTGAAGACCATATTAAAAAGTTCATACTAGCTATTAGACTGATGAACGTCCAACATGAGGATGTATTATGTAGGATTTTTCCCTATATCAGACTCAACGTGGTATTTTAACTTTCCTGTAGGGTCCATAACTAGTTGGACGAAGTTTCAAAAGGATTTTTTAGACAAATTTGCAGAAGAAACAACTACAGGAGCTTTAATGGTTGAGTTGTTCGCTACCACCATGAGTTCAAAAGAAAAGGTTAAAGACTTCAATCAACGATTCGCCACTATTCTGAAAAAAATCCAACTCGAAGCTAAACCTAATCAAGAGTTTCAAATCGAATAATATGTTAATGCTCTCCCTGCTTCTATTTCCATGTTTGTAAAAAGGGTTTCCAAGCATACCCTAGCTGAAAATTTCAAGGAATCCAAAACAATTGAATTCCAAATGAAGGGATGTAAAGAGGGCCAGGTCTCACTACTTAAGAAGGAAGCTCAACCTCCACCTAGGAGAGGACTCTTGTTGACTAGACCTCCAAGCAAACAAACAAACAAGGTCCCGAAAAGGGAAGTGGAGACATAGAAGACCTACAGGGGATGATAAATAAGTTTTCAAATTAAATCATAGACATGAAAAAAGGTGTGGGGGAAGGATTTCATATGTTATATAATATGGCATATGCACTGCATATAACATATAAACCCATCGTTCAAAGCCAAGCAAAGAAACCCACCGTTCAAAGCAATTGAACCTCCCCCAGCCAAATTAAACATCGACCTGGGAAATGTAGCATCTGAATCTTATTATACTTATCATCAAAAGAAACATTCTGAAAAAGACTGCCCAGAATGGGTACATGCCATGAATTTGATGGCCAATTGGTTCCTAGACGAATTTTCCTTTACCGAACAATCAAGCGGCTTAGCGATAAATATTGTTGATCATGAATAATTTGACCCATTGGAAGAAACATCCATGTTGTTGTGGGATCTTGACTTGCCAATGCCATCTGATGATATATTTGAGGTTCAAGGACCACCCGCTAAGGTTTTGGTTGTGAAAATGTGAAGTAGGGGTCAACCGGTCTCAAATGACCTTACCATTCCCAAAATTTGATAGGAAAACAAACATCCGATCATCCGAAAGAACCTTTTGTCTCCCAAAGAAATTCTATAAACATCCATACATGAAAATCACCCAAGCTAGACTACAACATAGTAGAAGATTTTAAAAGATTAAAGGAAAATGTATCGGTCATGGACATGTGTAGAATTCCCCAAAAAAGGGACTTTCTGTTACAAGCCTTGAAGTCAGTAAAAACTCCTATAACAAGCACTAACAAAGGGGAAAATCCATCCCCTACAGATCTAAAAATAAACCAAATGTGAACGCTTTCTCTATAGATAAAAAAGGAAAGCCTTTTGTCCCACCGTTCCTCTTGACGTTTGAAGTATTCAACAAAAACCACCATAATTGTTTAGTTCACTCAGGGGAATCCTCTAATGTTATGCCATTATCCATCTACAAGAAATTAAATGCAGACCCTGTCAAAAGTGATAAACATGTGATACAACTGGACAGAAACCAGGTGAAAGTTATTGGATAAATCAAGGATGTCATGATTAGAATGGCTACACACCGGAAATTTGTTCAAGTAATTGACATCATTGTAGTAGATATACCAGAATGATGCAGGATCATTGCAAGCAAGTAAAGAGAAGGACGGTTGGATATGCACCAGTGCACATTTTGAAGATATTTTGAATTTCAAAAGCATGACACATTAATGTAATATCTGGAGAGACATAAGTGCTCTTAAATGTTTTGGGGATTGTAACACAGATCTTGAGCATTTCTCTCATCTGTCGGTTGTAGGAAATTAATGTAATCAATGTAAAGTAGATCTAGGCTTTAATTTGATTAGATAGCTGAGGTTGTAGGAGGGAAACCTCAAGAAAAATTTCCCTCGTAGTTGTATTGTAGGATGATTATTCTCATTTGTAAGAATAGAGAAAGAAAGCAAGGAGAGCGGAGAAGAACAGAGACTGTAGAAGTTGTATAAGCAAATAGTTGTTGTTATAGAAACCATGTACAAAAGCACTTGAGTTAATACGAAAATGCTTTGAATCAATCTCATGGCGTTGTTATGAATATTGTTTGCATCTATTGAATGGTATGTTTATAGTTTGCTTATATGCTTTGTTGTGCATTTGTTTTAATGCTTTTTGTGTATGATTTCATGTTGAATATATGAAGTCTGTTAGAGGGAGATTATGAGTTTCAATTTTTTCTCTTTCTGATAATTCCTGCAAAGAGTGCAGTGAAGGTCTGCAAGGAGTGCGTTGACAAGATTCTAAGTTTTACCTCAAAAAATCTCAGGAGAGATAGAGTTATCCTCATACCAACAGAAGTGAAAGTATAGCATTGAACCATGCAAGGTGTGCACAGGCAGGTTGAAGTCTTAGAATTTTTCCAACCAAGTGAGTGGTTGAAGAACTATTGTCACAAGGAGTGCGCAGAGTTGGAGAGTTTCAGATAATCATATATTATCGTGAAGGCCACAAGGGGTGCATGCAAGAGTCCATTAGAATCTTTGAGTTTGCAGCAAGATTCAATCTTAGGAGGGATAGAGTCTTGGAAAGTTCAAAGGACAGACGAGGTTCGAAGTCACCTCATAGAAACCAAGCTCAGGAGAAAGAACACCAAGTTATTTGGAAAGAAATATTTGAGAAATTGAACGGATGGTTTAGTTTCTCAGATGGAGAAACACCAATTTTTCGTGGACCGTTGGATCCAGTGGATCACCAGGGAGGTTAAGACCGAGTGTCTTTCAACACTCACAAGATCAGGAGGATTAGAAGCTGTTAGATCTGGATCAATGAGAGTTGTTGATTGGAGATTGGAGTTTTCGGCATTTCGGAAGTCGGAAGTATGGAGGAAGTTGTTTTCGGGAATCCTCGATACGTGAAATCTCAATGCGCTCAGGAGTGAGGCCCTGGGACTTGACTGGAGGTCATATGATTGAGGCATAAGGGAGGAGCTAGTGGACCAATAGCCCATTTCATGGCTTCAGGAATTGAAGGAGTCGAGGGGACTCACAATAGAAATCACGAAGTCACAAAATCTGAAACACCTTTTTGGGTTAAGGCAGTGGTCACGTTGGTGGTCACGTAGAGTAGGGGTTTGCACCTAGTGCTTGCTCGCGCGGGCATAACTTCTAGAAGGACCTGTGGTTTTCAATGGATTGAAGGTTCCAGTGGGAACTAAAGAGCCACTTCAGCTCAAGGAAATAGGAATATCCAAAGACCGAGATGTCATGCAGACCCTACTGAGGTAGGAGTGTTGCGTCAGGTGGTATCAAAGCTAACAAATTTTTTTTTCTGTAAAAGGAAGACAGAGGATAGTTGTGATTTGAATTCTGTGTGGACAAATTGAAATAATTTCGCCAAGAAGACGTCAAGAGAGACCCATGCCCAATCCAGCCGTGGAAATGGAAATGAGGGAACTTTGTGCTCGATTGGATTCTATGGAGACAACATAGAGGCGAACACCTGACACTGGAGATATCAGTGAGGTCGGAAGCAAAAACGAAGCTAGAGCAAAAGAAGAAGTTGTAGCCAAATATGTTGTAGACGAACATCTATTCAAAGTTGTTGCAAGAATAGGGGCAAGAGAAAAAATGGACATCTCGATGTATAAATGCAACTTAGATGTTGAGGAGCTACTAGATTGGTTTAGAGCTCTAGATAAATACTTCAACTATGAGGATATCTAAGAAGATAAGAAATTAAAGCACGCAGACACTAGACTAAAAGGGCATGCAGCACTATGGTGGGTATAACTGCATGCTGACAGGCATTGCAAAGGAAAACAAAGAATCAAAATCTAGGATAGGATGGTAGCAAAGATGAAAGCCAAGTTTATACCCAGATATTACCAAATTAATCTATTTCGAAGAATGCAAAATTTGAGACAGAAAGGGATGACAGTGAAGGAATACACTGAAGAATTTTACAGACTCAACATTAGAGCTTCTCATCTCAAGAGTAATGATGAAAAAGTCGCCAGATACATGAATGGCATGAGATATGAGATTCAATATGAGATGAACATGGTGACAATCATGAATGTGGAAGATGCTTATCATATTGCTTCAAAGGCAGAAGCGAAATTGGCCTGAAAGAAAGGTCAAAGGAGCAAAGGTAGAAGTCAGAGCAGAGGCAAAGCAATTTACTAGGACAGAGTATAGAAGCCCAAGGAGGAAGAAAAGAAACATCATAACCATCCAAAAAGGGGAGGAAGATGACAAGGAGGACAGTTTGTCAATAGGAACACTTTTCCTCGAGCCAAAGGAAGAGGAAGGGGCAGAGGAGGTGAAATAAAGTGTTTCTCTTGTAGAAAGATCGGACAAAAATCTTTTGAAGCACAAAGGTGAAATGTTGAGACAGAAGATGCAGAAGGCGAAAGATCCTTAATGATGAGGAAAATTCTCTTGAAGCTAGAGAAATAGATAGATAATCAAGTCCAAAGGAATAGTTTGTTTAGAACTGCTTGCAAGACCAAGGATACGGTATGCAAGGTGATTGTTGACAGTGGAAGTACAGATAATCTAGTATCCACAGAGCTGGTGGAAAAGATGGAATTGGAAATAGTTTCACATCCGAGCCCATACAAGGTTTCTTGGTTGCAAAAAGGACATCAGGTAACAGTCACTAAAAAATGTTTAGTTGAATTTAAGATAGGGGGGTATAGAGATGAGATTTTATGTGATGTTATTCCCATGGATGTATATCATATTTTGTTGGGGAGGCCCTGGCAATATGACATGAATGTTATTCATGATGGAAGAAATAACACATACACCTTGGAGAAGAATGGTAGGACAAATATGTTGCTTCCAATTGAGGACAAGAAGGTGAAAGAAGAAACAAGTAATACTATACTTCTCATGAGTGGGAAGGAACTTCTAGATGAAGTCAAGAAAGATGAAGAAATGCATTTTTGTGTGGTGAGGAAACCTAGAGTCATCTTGACCAGTACCTCAATAGATGATCTACCTGAGAAGATTCGGGAAATGCTGGAGAATTTCGCTAATATAGTGGTGGACGATTTACCTTGTTTGTTGCCACCCATCAGAAGTATAAGCCATCACATCGACCTTATACCAAGAGTGATTTTTCCAAAAAAAGTAGCGTACAGAATGACGTCGTAGGAGAATGAAGAAGTCAAGAAGCAAGTCCATGATTTGATGGACAAAGGGTTGATTAGAGAAAGCTTGAGTCCATGAGTTGTGGCAATAGTGTTAAGTCCAAAGAAGGATGGTGGATGGAGAATGTGTATAGACTCGAGGGATATAAACAAAATCATCAGGTATATATTTCCTTTACCCAAGATGGATGACTTGATGGATTTCTTGAGTGGAGCAAAGTTCTTTTCAAAAATTGATTTGAAGAGTGGATATCATCATATTAGAGTGAGGGAAGGTGATGAATGGAAGATGGCATTCAAGACAAATGAAGAACTGTATGAATGGTTTGTCATGCCATTTGGTTTGACGAATGCGCCAAGTACTTCCATGAGATTGACAAATGGAGTATTGAAGGATTTCATTGGGAAGTTTGTAATTGTATATCTTGATGATATACTGATATTCAGTAAGACTAAGGAAGAACTTTTGAGACATTTAACCCTAGTGATGAGGAGGTTGCAGCAAGAGAAGTTGTTGATAAATCTAAATAAGTCGTCTTTCATGAAGACGGAACTCATTTATTTGGGGTTTGTGATCTCTTCGAATGAGTTGAAGATGGATCCTGAGAAGGTAAAAGCAATCAAAGAATGGTCGTCGCCAAGGAATATCTTTGAAGTCAGAAGCTTCCATGGATTAGCCATTTTTTACAGGAATTTCATCAAAAATTTTAGTGAAGTTTGTGCATCAATGATGGACACAGTCAAGAAAAGACATAAATATTTTCATTGGATAGAGGAAGCAGAGAAAAGTTTCAAGTTGTTAAAGGAGAAGATAATTGGACAGCTAGTTTTGGTTCTGCCAAATTTTAGTAAGACATTTCAAGTGAGATATGATGCAAGTGGATTTACGATTGGAGTAGTATTAAGTCAAGACAATAGGCCAGTTGTATACTTCAGTGAGAAGTTGAATGATGAAAAAAGGAATTATTCCATGTATGATAAAGAGTTTTATGTCGTCATACAAACATTGAAGAAATGGAGGCACTACCTAGTTCCGAAAGAGTTCATTTTGTATAGCGACAACCAGGCCTTAAATTTTGTAACCAAACAGAAGAAACTGAACCAGAAACATGCAAAATGGGTTGAATTTATGCAGAAATTTACTTTTGTTATAAAGAACATTTCTGGAAATGCTAACAAGGTTGTTGATGAATTGAGCAGGAAATTTTTTATTCTGCAGGAGTTTCGTGTGAAAACCTTAGGTTTTGATAGCCTTAAGGACATGTACAGAGATGATTCAAATTTTAAAGATGCGTATGAAGCATGTGAGAATCTTGTTCTAAGAGATAGAAGAAAATGGATTGAATACTTGATCCACGATGGATTGTTATTCAAAGGAAATCAGTTGTGTATCTCGAAGAGTTCTATGAGAGAAAACCTTCTGAAAGAAAAGCATAGTGGGGGATTGGCTGGACATTTCGGCCATGACAAGACATTCGCACAACTGAACAGTTTGTATTATTGGCTAGGAATGAGGACAGATGTCAAGAAATTTGTCAACAGATGTAGAATTTTCCAACACGCAAAGGAGAAAAGACAGAATACAGGGTTGTATCAACCATTGCCAGTACCAGAGAAATCGTGGGACGCGGTAAGCATGGATTTTGTGTTGGGAATGCCAAGGACACGGAGAGGTTGTGATTCCATATTCGTGGTAGTCGACAGATTCTCAAAAATGGCATGTTTTATTCCATGTCAGAAAACCAGTGATGCAACACACATTGCAAACTTGTTTTTCAAATAATTTGTTTGACTTCGTGGATTACCCAAGAGTATTGTTTCGGACAGAGATACCAAATTTGTTGGTCATTTCTGGATGACACTATGGAAAATCTGGCGAAAATTTTATCTTTTAGCTCAGTATATCACCCTGAGCTAGTAAATCGAAGTTTGGGAGACATATTGAGAAGTTTAGTCGTTGAACATCATAGTTAGTGAGATCAGATTCTGCCACAAGAAGAATTTGCATATAACAACTCACCTAACAGAAGCACAGGACAGACCCCATTTCAGATAATGTATGGAATGCAGCCAAGAGGAGTATCTGAGTTGAGAGACTTAGAGAAAAATGAGTTCAGGAGTGCTGGAGCGGACGATTTTGCAGCAGAGATGCAGGAGCTCCACAGTAAGATTAAATAATGGTTGCAGAGTTCCAACCAGGAATACAAGTACAGAGCAGATCAGCATAGAAGAGAGCTTCAGTTCAAAGTGGGAGATTTAGTCTTAGCACATCTAAGAAAAGAAAGGTTCCCAAGGGGAGCATATAATAAGTTGAAGATGAAAAAGATAGGGCCATNTGCTTATGAGATAGAATTTCCAGATGATGTGGGAATATCACCCATATTCGGTGTAGCATATATGTATCCTTGCAAAGAAGATGAGGCAATAGGACCAGAGAATCAGAAGGAAGTTTAGTGGGTCAAACAGATGCATGTAGCTGAAAATTTGTAGATGGAAAATATCATTGATCAAAGGATTAGTAAGAAGACCCGGAGGAAGAAATATTTTGAATGCTTGGTAAAGTAGAAGGGACACCCGATTGAAGATGCAAGTTGGGAAAGAAAAGAAAATATCCAGAAACATGGACATACGGTGCAGGAGCTCATGGACAGGAGTCCATGAATTTTTCAGCCAGAGGAGTATGATGTAAGAGCATCGCAAGAAAGAAGCGAAGGACAACTGGATACTCACCAGCGCACATTTTGAAGATATTTTGAATTTCAAAAGGATGACACATTAATGTAATATCTGGAGAGACATAAGTGCTCTTAAATGTTTTGGGGATTGTAACGTAGATCTTGAGCATTTCTCTCATCTGTCAGTTGTAGGCAATTAATGTAATCAATGTAAAGTAGATGTAGGCTTTAATTCGATTAGATAGTTTAGGTTGTAGAAGGGAAAGCTCAAGAAAAATCTCCCTAATAGTTGTATTGTAGGATGATTATTCTCATTTGTAAGAATAGAGCAAGAAATCAAGGAGAGCGGAGAAGAACAAAGATTGTAGACGTTGTATAAGTAGATAGTTGTTGTTATAGAACCCATGTACAGAAGCATGTGAGTTAATATGAAAATGCTTTGACTCAATCTCATGGCGTTGCTATGAATACTTTTTTCATATATTGAATGGTATGTTTATAGTTTGCTTACATTCTCTGTTGTGCATTTGTTTCAATGCTTTGTGTGTATGATTTCATGTTGAATGTATGAATTCTATGAGAGGGAGAGTATGAGTTTAAATTGTTTCTCTTCCTGAGAATTCCTACAAAGAGTGTAGTGAAGGTCTGCAAGGAGTGCGTTGACGAGATTATGAGTTTTACCTCAGAAAATCTTAGGAGAGATAGAGTTGTTTTCATACCAATAGAAGTGCAAGTATAGCACAAAGTCGTGCAAGGTGTGCACAGGCAGGTTGAAGTCTTAGACTTTTTCCAACCAAGTGAGTGGTTGAAGAACTGTTTTCGCAAGGAGTGCGCATAGTTGGAGAGTTTCAGATAATTAGATATTATCGTAAAGTCCGCAAGGGGTGCATGCAAGAGTCCCTTGGAATCTTTGATTTTGCAGGAAGATTCAAGCTCAAGAGGGATAGAGTCTTGGAAAGTTCAAAGGATAGACGAGGGTCAAATTCACCTCGTAAAAACCAAGATCAGGAGGAAGAATGCCAAGTTATTTGGCCAGAAATATTTGAGAACTTGAATGGATGGTTGAGTTTCTCAGAGGCAGAAACATCAATTTACTGTGGACCATTGGATCCAGTGGATCAGAGGGAGGTTAAGACCGAGTTTCTTTCAACACTCACAATGTCGGGAGGATTAGCAGCCGTTAGATCTGGATCAATGAGAGTCGTTTATTGGATATTATAGTTTTCGGCCTTTCGAAAGTCGAAAGTGTGGAGGAAGTTGTTTTCGGGAATCCTCGATACACGAAATCCCGACTTGCTTGGAAGTGAGGCCCCATGACTTGACTGGAGGTCATATGATTGAGCCATAAGGGAGGAGCTAGTGGAACGATAGCCCATTTTGTTGTTTCAGGAATAGAAGGAGTCGGGGGGACTCACAATAGAAATCACAAAGTCATGAAATCCAAAACACCTTTTCAAGTTAAGGTAATGGTCACGTCGATGGTCACATGGACTAGGGGTTCACACCTAGTGCTTACTCGTGCGGGAATAAATTCTATAAGGACCTGTGGTTTTGAATGCATTGAAGGTTCCAGTGGGAACTAAAGAGCCACTTTGGCTCAAGGAAATAGGAATATCCAAAGATTGGGAGGTCACGTAGACCCTGCTGAGGTAGGGGTGTTGCGTCATAGAAGCTTATGGACTACTACTTAGTCGAGATTGGTCCGAAAATTTGAATGGATACTTTAGCACATACTGGGATCACCTTTGGTTGTCATTAAAAAAACATGCAAACATGATTAGGATCGATAGAGAAATGTATCTCAAACATACTATCACCGACTTGGAGGCCTTCAACGAACCCTCGTCGGCATATTTCTCCATGCTAGGCAACTACTCCTACGATTCTGATTTTAGAAATTTATTCCCCCTCTCATCTAATGTACCTCTTACTCAGAAATCTGAAATGAATTTTCAAGTAAATTTACTAGTAACGGCGGAAGGAACACTCTTCTGTCAAGAACCTCTGTTGGAAACCCCAAAAAAAATAAGGGGAGAGGAAGAAGTTAGCAGGCATGGAGAAGCTGATTATTTTTGCTCAAAAATTTGGACCTTGTACTTTGATGGGTCTAAGTCGCAAGAGGGGTAAGGAGTGGGATTTATCCTCATTGATCCGAAAAGGAAACAAAATTTCTTGTCCTACAGACTAGAATTTGAATGCACTAATAACACTTCCAAGTATGAAGCTTTAGTGCAAGGAATAAAGAAATGCATAGACTTAAACGTTAAAGAACTTAAGATTTTCAGAGACTCTGAAATTATCGTTAGGGAAGTAAGGAATACTATACATTGCAACTCTCTCCACCTAAGGAATTATCAACAGGAAGTGCATAGGCTAATCGAACATTTTGAAGCCTTCAACATTACAGTTATCCCCAGAACAAAGAATACTCTTGATGATTCCCTGGCCATTGTTGCCTCAAGGCTATCTTCTTTAAAAGACTATGAAGCCTCTCAGTTCACTGTGAAACTGCTCTACAAACCATTGATGCCCAACAATATTTCTAATTGGAAGGTCTTTGAAGGAAATGAAGAGATCATAAACTTCTTAAACAATCAGGAAAATTTTAAAGACCTAGCTATTGACGATGAAGTATTCCAAGAGCAACTAGTAGAAACTAATCCCCATGAAAAAAGAGGTGAAACAGATCACTCAACTGACAAACCAAGGTTTCACATGATACCGAAAGGGGTATCCAATTTGGAGAACCTCTTTGACTTAAGGGAAATATTTAAAGGTTCAACAAACACAAAGATAGGAAGCTCATGTCCCATGTATGAGACTATAAATATAGGAACCCTGGAGAACCCTAAGAACATAAATCTTGGCAAGACAGTATCTAAAGAAGAAAGGAAAGCCTATCTCAAACTTTTCAGAGAATATCAAGATGTTTTTGTGTGGTCCTACCAAGATCTGAAGACTTATTGCACTCACATCATTCAACACACAATCTCGTTAAAACTCAAAGTAAAACCCTTCCAATAGAAGCTCTCGAAGTACCACCCATCTCTGAAACCCCTCATGTGTCAGAAGTTAAACAAATTACTAGATGCTAAAATTATCTTTCAGGTTAGACACTGTCTAGGTAGAAAATTTGGTTCATGTCAGGAAAAATTTTGGTGAGATCCGCCTGTGTGTGGATTTCAAAAACCTCAACAGAGCATCAGAAAAGGACAACCACCCAGTCCCATAAATGGAACAACTCTTGCAAACTATGTCTAGTTCTGATATTTTCTCCCTACTAGACAGTTTTTCAAGTTACAACCAAGTTCTAGTTTCAGAGGAAGACTGATTGAAAACTACCTTCCGAACCAAGTGGGGGACCTTTGCTTATAAA
>JASDQU010586397.1:14916-26728 GCA_032191745.1 Picea mariana | reverse complement strand
TAACAGAGTCCACGCTTCCGTCTGCATCCTTATTGTCTTCTGCAATATATAATTGGCTCTCTTTGTCTAACAGAGTCCACACTTCTGTCTTGTTGTTTTCTACAAAACGTCATAGGTCTTTCTCTAATTTCTTCTTGATTGCTGACTTCTTTCTGTCTTTGCTTCTTCTAAGTCTCTTCATGATTGATTCGGCTTATCTTGCAATAGCTTCCACGTGATTTGTTTGACATATTTCATCCTTTCATGTGTATTATCTAATGATATCAATCCTTATCTTGTTGTTCTTCCATAGGTATAGTTCTTCTTGGAACACATTATCTTCCAAGAGATAGATATACAAGATATGTACAGAGACGATGCAAACAAGATATGTACAAGAAATAAGAAAAGTATTGTTACCTTTAGAAGAAGAAGTCTCTTTCATCGTGGTTAGTCTTCTTTGTAGGTTCATTTTCTTCGGCAATTGATGCTTCGTGTTTCCCCTTCCTTTTCTTTAGCTTAGGACAATTATTCTTGTAGTGACCATACTTTGGACAGTTGAAGCATTGTATTTCTGAAATGTTTTTCTCTTGATTTGGCTTTCTCCTTGAGCCAAACTTCCTTTTGTTCCTGAAATTCTTGAATCTTGTTGTGAAGGCTTGATCATTGTAGTTCTTTTGGGGTTTCTCTTTTGCACTGATCCTGGATTCTTCTTGAGCACAGCAAGTCCAAAATTCTTCAAATGTAGAATACTCCTTCCTTGTGTTCATGCTTGCGGCAAATGCATCCCACGTCTTGGGAAGACCATTGAGTACTATGTTTGTCAACTCCTTCTCTGAGATGATCTCTTCAATAGCTTGTAGTTGATCTCTTAACTGAGAGATTCTCACAAAGTATGATGTTATGTTGTCGTCATCATTCATCTTCATGTCACGGAGCTCATTCTTCAGACTCATTACTTGTTTAATGTTTATGACTAAGAAGAGGTTTGTTAGGGCATCGTACATCTTCTTCGATGATTCAAGATGGGAGATGTAGGGTATCAAGTGGTCTTTGATAGAGTCCACTATGATACTCATGGAATTGATGTCACCATCTTTGAACTTCTCCATAGCTGCAACGTTATGTGGTTCCTTCTCTTTTCCTTCTTCAAACTCTGGTTTCACGATCTTTCCTTTCACGATATTCAGCACTTTATTCTTGGAAAGGATGAGGTCGATCCTTGTCTTCCACGCTATGAAGTTAGAAGTTCCATCTAACTTGTTCTCTGATTTCATAAGTCATGGTTGCTTTGACTTGGTCAACCCTAGATTTGACCAGAAACTCAAACTTCACGTCTTGGCTTTTTTAGAGTACCAGGAAATGCGCTAGGCTAAGGCGCACTGATCTATCCGAAGATTAGGTCAATACCTTCACTTAAGGTGCCTCAACAAAAGGATTACAGTTTCTACAACTGCACTAGCTAGTAACCCTAGCGGCAGTGCTATGGTGACTGCTCCTGCTAGAAACCCTAGCGGCAGTTCTTCAACGAGCTCAATATCCTTACGGCTATGTTTCCTTCTAGCAATTAGATTGAATGAAGGAGGTGTGGGCCCTTAACCTATTAGAATATAATGGATGTGCTCGTTTTACAATTGACGATATCTCTATTGTCCCCCAACCATGGCCAAAGCCACCCTCCGAGCACCTTAACCTTGACAGAGAATCACTCTAAAAGCAAACCCTAGGCTAGATAGTCAAACAAAGGGTAGTGCACCTTTCCCCAAGGATAACACACCAACAAGAGTTGATCAGATGTTCCAAACCCTAACCAAGAGATAGTCCAAGCCAAATGTGATCTGCTAGTTGCAATGGCAGCTCTCCTCAAACCTGCGCATAAGACTGGGCACTGCAGTGCGCACAAGTTGTTGCTCTGCAATTCTGAAACTGCCTGCCAGAATGAGAACTGGCCTCCTGTATTTATACTAATTCTGGCTAACTGCCTGGGCCGACTTCTCATTCTGGGTATCTGTCTGTTCAATATATATTATTATTTCTGGCCAACTTCTTCTCTTGGAGGCTAATAACCTAATATAAATTATCTTCTTGAGTCAACAAGTCTTCTAGGGTTATTAGCCAACTCGTTAGGGTTTCTTCTTGCTTTCCACAGTATTTTATCTTCGTCGGGTTTTTTGCTTCCCAGAGTATTCTATCTTCGTCAGGTTTACACGTGGAGGTAAATACCTCCCACAGCTACCATAATATCAACACTATGATGGATCCAACATCCTTGAACTATGCATTGTTAGTATTTATCATGACCTCTTAATCCAATTTATATATTCTTTCAATATGTATTGTTAAGTTCCAAAAATTATTATTGGTATTTATTACATGTAATGATCTTTCTTTGAATGTTGGCTATTTTTTAGGTTCCAATGTTGTTATGGCCCAAATGATCTTAGAGGACATCCACAACCACCGTTAAGAAAGAGAAATTTTGTCCAAAAAAGAGGATGTCAATGCAAATTTATAGCGAAGGAAGTGAATGATATGCCAGGGGTTGCAATTATCACATATAATGAGTACCTACATGAGGATTGCAATGGTTGGCCATGCCATGGAAAATATGATAGATCTGGCAATCAAGTCTTTGAGCACCCTATGTCTTTCAAAGGAGATCCAATCAATGATAAAGACACTATGTGGACTTGGTGTTCCAGTTGATACAATAGAGCGACATATCCTTGATGGACTTTTTGGTTCCATGATGGGTGCTAGAGACCTTAATTTATGTAGAAAATATGTCTCCAATATATTCAACCGTCATTTGAAAGATAAATATCAATTAAATTTCAAGGATTCTTTGAGTGTTAACAAGTGGTATCAACAAGAGAAAAATTCTTCTTTTTTTCTACCAGTGACCAAAAGGGGAGGATGTAACATTCATAATTGGCATCCAAACAGAATGGATGCTTGTATGATGGTCAAGTGTTCTCATAACAGCATGTTGGCTTTGGATTCTATGTTTAGCACAAACAAATATGGATTGAGTTTCATTAGTTTTTTTAATGTTTCTGTTGAGTTCAATGTTTCATTCAATATAATTAGTACTCTAAAATTGAAAAGTTGATTATTGTATTGGTTTATGTAGTACCAATTATACTAGTTCTTGCCTTCGATTCTCAATAAAGTGGTGTTCATGTTGCATGGGTAGTGTCTTCACGCAATAGAACATCAGATATAGCCCAGTGGCTTAGACCACTCCTAGATGCATGTAGGAAAAAATGTCCAAATTGGAAACTGAATGTTGTCATGATAGATGATGCATTAGCGGAAATTAAAGCATTGAGGTGAGACAAATATTCTGCAGGTTATGAATGTATAAATTATCATTATCACCTGTACGCCTATTTTTTTTTGTTATTACATTTAATGATGAATATATTTAGTTGTTAAATGTTAATCATGTTCAATTAACACAAGAACAATATCATTTTTCTTGTAGGCAAATTTTGGGTTGTCGCATCCTCCTTTGCAGTTGGCATGTTCGTCGTACTTGGTCAAAAAATACATTTCAATTAGCATCTTCCCCTGAAAGAACCAGGGAATTATCTCATAGTCTAGGTGAGATAATGCATTTTTGTCGTGATCATGATGTCGTTAGTGAAGCAATGCAAACATTCTTTGAAAAAATTGTTGGCGAAGTTAAGTTTTTGGACTACTTCAGAAAACGTTGGTTGGAAGGGGATAAGATATGTAAGTTACTTATTATGTTGTCTTAGATTACTTTCCCCAACATATATAGATTATTTTAATTTAGTTATCATTATATGTCATATTGAATTAACATATTAATGATTCGATATATTTTTCTTAGTAGATATGTGGGCAAAATGTTATCTAGACTTTCCTCATGCTAATCAAGAGTCCAATAGTTCAATTGAATCATACCATTGGTTCTTGAAGACCAAGTTCTTACGTGACCGAAGGAGTAAATGTTCTAGGAGAATGGATTGGTTGATTTTCTCCCTATTGAAGAGGGTGGAACATTTTTTTGTGCATCGAAACTATTTGAAGGAGTCTAGATTTCTAACAAACTAGAAGGAGAGGTACCTTGAGACTTCATTAAAGAAATCTAGGAGAATTCCCGACAATGATGTTAGTCCTCATGACATTGTTGAATGTGCATACATGGTTATTAGCCAGACAGATCGTGCAAAATATTACATTGTATCAACATCTACTGCAAATGGTCTAGTATGTGATTGCCCATGGGCATTGCGAGGCAACACCTGCAAACATGTTTTGAAAGTCAGTGCTCTATATGGAATTTGTAATGAATTAGCCCAAGAAGATGCTATAGAGAAAGCAATAGTGAATGAGCTTCTAGAAGAACAAGCCACTTATATGCCTCATACAAATGATGCCAATGGGGACAACGAGAATGCTCAGGAAAATAGAAATGGAGACACTGTTGGAGGAGATGATGGCAATTCCCTTCATCAAGGAAACAATGATTGTGATTTGATTAAACAAGGGATGTTAGAGAAGCTACAGGGATTACATGTGATCCTTCTTTATTGTATAAAATTTATCCATTAAAGTTTATTTTATTCTAATATGCTATGGTATTTACATATCAATTTGAATGTTTTATATGATTCATCTATTTTAAAATTTCATACATTTAAATTGGCAGGATGCAATTTATCATGCACCACGGGAACAATATAAATGTTTGGAAATGAAGGAGTATTTGGAAAGATTTATTATTGACTTCAATGATAAATTTATAATGGACTTTGACTTCACCAATGACCCACAAGCATTGGATGGATCTCTAAGAAGGAAGAAAAGTTGGATTAGCCCTAGCTTTAAGCATCGACGAAGGGCTCGACAAGCTCTAACAAAAGACTTGAATGTAAATGTTGAAGAATATATGCCATATGAATTTACCGAGTCTAGCCAACGTGGGAGGAGAAAAGTTGCATCCATGTCAAATCCACAAGATGGGACAATAGTTGCATCCATGCCAAATCGGGGCAATCAAACACATTTGTCTTTTGATTTGAATAATTTTCCTGATGATAACAATTGATAAATATCTTGCTATGTTTAAAACTCTCCAAATAGTTCCTACCAATAGTTTTTGTTTCTTTTCAACATATTTAGAAACCTTGTCTTGAACATGTTTTAAGTGTTCCTTGTCTTAAAAGTTTTTCATTGCACAATTAAAGTGATATTAATTTTTTGAATCCATGTGCCTAGTCCATCATGAATTATTTTTATATCTTTATCATGTTAAGCACATGTCTTTCCCTTGCTTTTCTTTGTGGTTGGGAATTGTTTTTATATCTTTATCATGTTAAGCACATGACTTTCCCTTGTTTTTCTCCTACATCTTGTGATCACCCTGTTCTTAAACATACAACATCCCATGACCCCCCTCTTTTTGAGGCCTTTTATGGATATACTCATTTTTTCCATTACGAGTTGCCCATTACTATGTAGCCATCATCCTCTTCTCAATTGTTGAAGGAACACCACAACATTTGTTCATTTGTTCATCAACTAACTAGGATTCATGATCATGTTTTCATTACTCTCTAGGTGTCTCAAGAGCACCCCAACGCCACTTCTTTTGGCCTATTGTACAACACTAGCTTGATACTTTCATCGAAAACTACCCCCTTTGTGGCATGGTAAAAAGACTACTAATCGTAAATATGGTCCCTATTGGCTCTTACCTATCACACTTAATCATTTGAGTCTCTCTTTATGGATTTTGTCAGTGGTTTATGAAAAACAATCTAATTGATAACTATTTAACTAAAATGTTGTTAGTCATCAATGTTATTTATGAATGGGAATTGTCTTCATTTAATTTGACTACGGATATATGGTATCAAACTTTATTGAAACAAAAATATAATTAGACTGTGTTTATATCTTGTTTCTAGTAATAAGATTTTATTTTAACATTTTTCTTTTGTAATTTGAGAAAAATGAAGAAGTGAATTAGGGCATAATAAAATATTAGAATCATGTTTTGAAGATTTTTCCTAACACTTTAGCATAGATTGTTGAGGGTTAAAAATCCTTATCAACATAATCCACAAATAGGATTGGAATTTCAAAACCAACCCATCAAATTTGATGGTTTGGATCATTCTATTACTTGTTTTAAGATTTCCAACAAAGATTGATGATGGTTCCAATAATTTTTTTAATTGTATTTGACAGGTAAACATTTTTATTGTATTTGACAAGTAAAATTCCTTAAAATGCCTCATGATGAGTAATTTTCCTCTCAAATTCCATCTGTGTGAGTTACCATAGAATTGATATTAGAGTATTTATAAGAAAGAAAAGAAAAATATATTAAAATTTTATGGGTAAAGGAGTGTAAAGGAGGCCAAATACAAAGAATAAATTCCCTATCTTCAACTAAGTCAACTTCCACAATGTAAATGAGGCCTCTACTTATTTCTAATATTAGTTATACAGATTGTAAGATGGGTGTGTGATATTTAGACTATTATATTGCTAAACTCTAGTCACACTTGAGGCATAATCCCTGAGCATAATCATTAATTAACTTAATACAATGGGATCAATGTTGTTTTTCTCATATTTACTTTGTTATATTATATCTTGATGATGTTTACATTGTTACGATCTTGACAAATGAGCTAGCTAGTGCCTTTTTGTTTTGATGATTGTGATTAAAAGTTCAGGGATGGATGGATTCTTCTCTTCCACTAATCTCCAACTCTCTACACATTAATTAAGAGGAAACCATACAACATGCCTTAGGTGAGACCTTCTTTTGGAGGGTTGAATATGTCGACATACTAAACTACTACAAGCATTTATTAGACACCTTTTATGCATGTTGGGTCTATAAAAGGGATAACAAGTGTGGTGGTGGAAATAAACCTAGGAAATACACCCTATATATTGTATATGATTGATAGGATGGACTTGCACCCTACCACAAACATTATCATGCACAAACATGTAATATTAAAAACTATGGAGATTATTTCAACAATGACCTTATGGTTTCCTTTAGCACAAGGAGAGGTTATATCCATTAATATACTTAGAAAAATCAACAATGATTATTAAAGTTCTAAGCTAGTATAAATCAACTAGGATTGAACATTGTTTTGTAATGAAACAAGATTCCATCTCTGAGGTTATTCCTTTTCTTTACAAAAGGATGCAACCATTGTTCAAACTTTTAACTTCGTTCATTAGTCCCAAACAACCATTTTTGTTATCATTGTTGATTTAGCATTTATAGATTTTGATAATATGCTAAGGGTCAACCAACAGAGAGCATATATCTTGTTTTGTTTACATATGTCTCTTGAGATTAGCTAGTAAGCCAGTTCTCCTCAATTATTCTTTTTCTCGTTTTAAACCAAAGTTGTGAGGATATATTTTATGATCATGGTGGAGTCTAATATATAGATTTGCATTTATGGGAATTGAATTCTTCTCCATATGATGGTGCCTTTAAATGGTGTTGTCCAACATGCTAGATGAAATACCCCTTAGTACAAGATTGGACTCTTTCCATGTATTTTAGATTGCCTCTAGATTTTCTTTGAGTGCTCTCAACCCATAAAAAATGTAGTGTTGTATTATCATTACATATTCACTTTGATCTGTAGTAATCGATTTGTCTCCAAATTGCATGTGTTATAAGTCTAATGTATACATTAATACCCAAAGCTTTTGTTAAATTTGTTTTGCATAATAAGTTGTTCTTGAACTAAACACTTTCCAAATGAAAAAGTTGAAGATAGAAATAGTAAATTCCATCTAGTTGCTTAGGGACTATCATTGAGAGAAAAATATTTGAAATCAAATCTTTTGAACCTAGTTTATCCATGTAAATGGATTCTTTAAACCAAATGAATTTTGTTGTCATGAAATTGGAGGTTCTGCTTCCATTCCTTCTTGTCAAAGCCATCATAATCTAGATGCTTTTTAAAATGTTATAATTGTTTATAGGATAAAGAGAGACCATGCCTCTTAAATCTAAATAGAATTATTAAAATTCAAAATTATTATAACTTAACCCATACTAAACACTATTTTCTATACTGTTGCATTTAGTTTTTATTAGTTAAAATTTGTACATCTACTTTAAAAACATTTAATTAATTCTATATTAAATAATTATATAATATGAAATAAAATATTTAAATATTTAAAATTTAAAAATCTCAAAATTATAAATTATAAAATTTATAATAACAAATATGTAAAAATTAATAATATAATTAGCCTGTAAAATTCAAAAAAAATAAATTAATATTTAAATTGTTAAACTAAAATGAAATTAACAAGATAATTATTATATACAAATGTTAGTTTCTATATACATGATAATTATTATAACTAGTTTCTATATAGATATAATTAGTAATCATTTACCTTTCTGCATGACAAAATACATCTTATTTTTATAATTAGTAAGCATTTACCTTTCTGCATGACAAAATACATCTTATTTTATTTTTACACATTATTAATATATATTTAAATGGTAAAGAAAATCTTGGGTAGGCCCACCCCTGCAAGAGGTAAATTAACATTTATATTTAAATGTTGCATGATAAAATACATCTTATTTTTATAATTAGTAATCATTTACCTTTTTCATGACAAAATACATCTTATTTTTATAATTAGTAATCATTTACCTTTTTGCATGACAAAATACATCTTGTTTTATTTTTACACATCATTAATATATATTTAAATGTTAAAGAAATCATTAATATATATTTAACATTATATTTAAATGTTAAAGAAATCATTAATATATATTTAAATGTTAAAGAAAATCTTGGGCAGGCCCACCCATGCATTTCTTGGGTAAATTATCTTGTTTTATTCTTACACATCATTAATATATATTTAAATGTTTAAGAAAATCTTGGGCAGGCCCACCCCTGCATTTCTTGGGTAAATTAACATTTATATTTAAATGTTAAAGAAAATCTTGCCCAGAATTTTCCTATGGACTTCATTCGCCCATCCCTTCATTTCTTGGTCATATAAGTCATGGGTAAATTAGTATATATATTTAAATGTTAAAAAAAATCTTGCCCAGAATTTTCCTATGGATTTCATTCGCCCATCCCTTCATTTCTTGGTCATATAAGTCATGGGTAAATTAGTATATATATTTAAATGTTAAAAAAAATCTTGCCCAGAATTTTCCTATGGATTTCATTCGTCGACCGTGCATTTCTTGCTCGTCCAAGTCATGGTTAAATTTGCAAATTAGCAGTTTGAGGAGGAAGATTGGATTGAACTACAAGAGTTGGTTTTTGAATCCAATCATGGCAAATTCCAAAAAAAATGCCGTAGCAGGGTTTGAAAAATAAAAAAACAGAATACAGTCTTAAGTGTTTTTTTATTTACCAGATTGAGCGTATTGTGTTCCTCTTCATCGTTGGCTCTGGAACATGCACGCTCAATTGCTTCCGTTCTCTTTCGTTGCCATTGGTGGCATGACTCCCAGGGCCATCTGCAACGAGGAAATGGTGTTGTTTGGAGACAAAACCACAGAGTAGCCATCAAAGTCTGTAAGAGAGAGCATTTGGTTGATGAGAATTAATGACGGGCCATTGATCTGGAGATTGATAGCTGGAGCAAGTTGGACTCAAAAGCTCGAGGACTGTACTTCGAAAGATCCGTATGAGCGGAAAAGATAAAGGATCGTACTTTATGACAAGTCGAAAGACATTTGATGTGTAATGCACATCAAACCCTCGTCGGAAGACTTGTCAAAAAAAACACTCGGGTGGGAAGATTGCTCCTGAATTAGCCGACTCCATAAAAAGCTCCTTTGCTTTTATATAGAGATTTTAGCACGGAGGTTGTATAAGACTAAAATTAAATGCGACTATAAAATTAAATGCGACTATTTGAAGACTAATGTGAACGGAGAGAATACGAAGCATCTTTTCTTGTAATTGAAGACTTTATCAGTCACAGTAAATTAATTGATAGTGTTTTAATATTAAAAATCAATGCCACAGTTTAATGTGTGTGGATGATTACCAAAAACACGTGGATGTCACTAAAAAGTGCTTGCAAAATCCGCAAGATTTCTTTGGCGGGGGAAGTACGATTTCCCTACCTCCACATTTAAGAGTTCGCATAGAGATTAGGAACGACAGGTATTATATTCAATTATATTTTCTTTTATTTTTCATTTTTTTTAATTATTTTATTTATTTGACAAATAGTTGTAAAACAACATAAAAATGGGGTTGGTTAAACGTTCTACCTTTTGGGTATTTTGACAAGAATTGGCCGGAATCTAACAATGTAAATTTGGACAAAATCTCTATTTTCTGTTGTTTAAATTGCTTTTCTGAATGCATAAATGGATTCAGCGTGCTGAAAAACCCCTGAAGCACTCGGATTATACAAACTTAGCCACTCAAATTTGCAGATCTAACCATTCATCACCAAATTTCGGAAAAAATCAAACGGAAAAAGTGACCAAAAAACCCCAAAAAGTAGAACGTTTAGACTACTGCCATAAAATATGCATGCCTATTAGATATACATCATCTCTGAAGTCCCTAAGGGCCATATAAGACTGACTGAACGAAGTGAAAATACTGTAGGTTGTTATCCGACCTTCCTTATATATCAGAACCCAAATCAGTAAGGCTGGCATTAGGGGCGTGCTTCCTGTGATATTCTTTTCTTAGGCGTGCTCCCGGTAATAAAACACACTTTGGCCCTATCGGATCAGAATAGTAGGATTCCCCTTCCTATAGCTACTTATATGTTTCAGGTCAATAAGTCCTGTGAGATGGTTCCGTTTGCCAAGTATTGAAATGGGATTTCCCCCTGATTTGATGGGATCACTCAAGGCATCATTTTACCATTTCTTTGATCCTATTAACTATTAACCCATCATAAAATAGGATTTTATATTTTAAAAATTCAAAATTTATTTTTCAACTTAAAAAATAATTAATTTAATAAATAAATATTTTAACATTTTAAAAACTTTGTAGCAAAATTTGAAAAAATTGCAAATTATTCAAAAGTCAAGTGTTTGACTTTTAAATAATTACAATATACTCTGCCATAGGGGTATAATAAGATAACTATAGTCTAAACACAATATTCAAATTTTCGAATATGTGTATGAATCAGAATTGTAGCAAATGAAATCACCAAATCCAAAAAAAATAATCGCTAGTGTTCAATATTCAGCAAAATTCTTTTTTTTTCCAAAAATAATGGTCAAACGCAGTGACTACGCTAAAATTGATCAAATTCAAAAACTCACAAAAACACATTAAATAAAATAGGCCAAACGTCACAGACTTCTCAAACAACAAATATGCTAAAATGGGCATCCGATGATCTGCCTTTCCCTTGCGTCAATCAACACCATTGGAGCTCTAAACAACCACAAGACAAAGGTCATATTGTTCTTACACCTCACCTAGAGTCCAAGGCCTCAAGACGATTAATCTAATATATGGCAACTATTATTGTTACGCCGATCCAGTTAAGATGAAATCCGCAAATTAATCTCAGACGAATACATACCACATAATTTCGTCTTGAAGACTACTACATAATAATGAGTTAGGACCTTTTCTTGAATCATCTTCTATGTCAGTGGTGTAGATGATCCGCATATGTCTCTCTCTCATACATTATTCAAAGGAATCTATTGGAATAGACAACCTCGTACAAAATCTACATGAATCTTTGCCCAAGCATTTTTCCCCAGCTAGGAACTTGCTGATTCATGCAAAAGACCATAAAAAACTCTGAAAAACAATAGATT